>AGDA01017568.1:0-10625 GCA_000281935.1 Mengenilla moldrzyki | reverse complement strand
TTAGCTGCGTAGCGCGCCACGCGTTGTTCTGTGCTGATGACAACTATTGTATGGTTTTAAAAAGTTGGTCAGACTGAGAAGACGAAGATAGGGGGCTTGTTTCAAAAGTGAATAGATTACTGATCGCTCATTTTTTCCAAACCCCTTAATACTAATATAAAATTTACATATATTTTCTTCATTAGTAAAAATTTTTTCACCAGTATATAAACAAAAATTTTCTTCGTACATTCCTTCGAAATTTACAAAATTAGCGATCAGTGATCTGATCACTTTTGAAACAAGCCCAGAGAGTTGAGCGTTAAGCACAGAACAATTTTCGTTACGCAGTGATGACACGCACATCGTACTCGTTCACTGCTAATAGAGAAGTCACGTCAATGAAAGTAGGAAAATCAAAGTACAGAAATTCCGCGTTGCTTTTCGAGCGCTATATGCTTATTTCTGGATTCAATTTTGCACATAATTTTTATTTATTAGCGTTCTTCATATGTAAAAATTATTTGAAAAAAATATGATTTGTTTTCTTTATCAAGTTATTGTTTTCATCAATCTTAAACATTTTTTCTATTTTAATTTTTCATCGCATGTAAAAACTTCAGGATGTTTAATTTTTTTTACTAAAAAATATAGTACACTAACTATTCTTTGACATATAAGTAAATCAATTTATTTCATAAGTAATTTTTTTTTAATTTAATTTCATTTGTGTTCGTAATTCATTTGTCGTGTCCGATAAGAAAAGTGGCTATGGCTCTTAGTAACGGCGAGACTTAAACCTGAATATTCTGTGCACTGGAATCGAATAACGACCACTAAGCTAATCAACCTCCGCTAGTTGTATTTTTATAAAACTTAGCTTAAACTCTATACAGCATATTTTTATTCAAAAAAGCTCCAACTTTTTTTTTCTATTATTTTATTAGTTAATATATAATTAAAATAAGTCGTAAGCCAGAGATATTAACTTGGCTGTTCGCAGAGGCTCGAAATGAACATTTTTGCGGCTCAGCAAAATAAAGTAAAGGTGCAAATCAGAAACGAATCCAACATAAGTAATTATAATACACTTTATTTAAAGCTATCAAAAAATAATCACACAATAATTTAACTTTATATTTGTTTATTACAATGTAATATTTAGAATAAAATTACTTACCTCTATGAACGTAAGTTTTTTTACACCCACCTAATCTAAACATTGTCAATTTGGCCCAAGTTAGTCTTTAAGTTTGACACCTCTCTCTTCAACTAATCACATACAAAGAAGTATAAATTAATTAACATAACAATACTTATTTAACTAGAATGTTAGAAATTGTTAATTTTCTCAAGTAATTAATACATGTTTTCGCACAATTTTTTGGCATTTACAATTATCCATTAATTATTTTTTTTTAAAGAATTCAGTAGTGAAATTTATAATTTCTTTTGAGGTTTATTACAATAAAAATTAATAATAAATTTTAATACGTAATAATGACAATCCTTGCTTTTCAACATGTATTATAAAAGTATTCTATACGGTTTTTTCCGTAATCTAAATTTATCATTTGTGTATTTCATAATTTTTGCTAGTGCTTTAATTTAATGTTTAGTTTGTTTTTTTGCATATATGAAAAATCAATACAAATTAGAACTTAATAAATTTTTTAACTGTATTCCGCAGCTGATTTTATATCCATATGCATAAATTGTAAGACAAGCCCAAATCATAAATTAAGTGTAATGAAATTTTTATTGGTAAAAAACATAAATACATTTTTAACTAATCTGTAAACTTTTATTCAAACAAGAGAATACAAATTTCACATAAAAATTAAAATTAAATAATAAAGCGCAAAATAAAATTTAAAAAATGGAATCAAAATAAACAAAAAAAGTAATAAAAAGAAATTTAAAAAATTGAAAGAAAAAAATAATTTTTACACGAAAATAAGAAAAATATTTGCTCCACGTAGAGAACGTTTTGCAATTTTAGAGTACAGAAATAAGCATATAGCGCTCGAGAAGCAACGCAGGATTCTGGACTTCGATTTTGCTTTCATTGGTGTGCGACTTCTATGTTAACAGTGAGCGAACACGAAGTGCGCATCATCACTGCGTAACGAAAACTGTTCCGTGGTGTTAGGCGCGATATAAATGATTGTAGAGTAATTGAATTTATTATGTAAAGCAAAGATTCTCAACCTGGGCGATATGGCCCACTAGTAGGGGACAGGCATATTAAATTGGGCGATTATTCGACTATACTCTTTTGGGGGGCGATAGTCATTTTGCGTAGGCGAAACCATTTTGAATATCCGCTTTCAGTGATGGCTTATCAAATTCATATATAAGAGATACCACTGCATTTTTTTATTGCGCCTCGGCCGGCTATAATGTGCGCATGTCTTAGATTCGCTTTGCGTGTGTAACGGTTTTAAGCATTTAGCAAAATGCTGACTAAGCAAAGAAATCATTTAAATATTTACGGAAAATGTGACTTAAGATTATATCTCTCAAAATTAGAACAAAATATTATTAAACTTTGCAAAGATTATCAACCTCAAGGTTCTCATTAAAACTTTAAACTTCATTTAGGTTATTTATTTATATGTTGCGTTAAAATTAAAGCAAATAACTGTTTTACTTTATGTATCTTTTTTTTGTGTGTTAAATTAACATTCTAACTAATAAATATTATTCTACTTTTGTTTTTTTCAAATTTCTTTGAATATATCTTACTAACGCCTAATTTAAACTAAAACTTCCTTATATTAGAGATTATCCTGCAATTTTCATCTATTAAAATTTATAGGAGGTGAATTAAGAAGTGCACCTTACACAGTGAGTGTTTGTTCCGAAAAGGTTGAAAAACATTGTTGCAAAGTAATAGAAAATAAACGTTTGTGTTTCAAATGCGTTTTATGAAAAGGCGATTGTTAAAGCGTTTAACTAGAAAGACCGCAAAAATGTGTTTTAATTTATTCTGTATAAATAATTTAGAGATATAATGTTGGTGAAGCGGTAAAATATATTCCGTTTTATTGTATGCCGGCAATAATTGAAAGCGCTTAAAGCTAGGTGCAGCGTACGTAGTACCGCATTGGATTAATCAAGTAGTAATTAATTACGAAGTTACGTAAAGTAAAACAGACATCTTCGTAAGCGCCTACAACACAGATTATTCATATCGGCCAAAAAATTTTTCAAAAATCTCCTCATTTTTATTTTAGTCTCTCGAACAGGACAATTCTACGTCATAGCTACTTAAGTCGTGTTCAAAGTCTGTCCTGTTCGGGACAGAGTTGAAAAGTATTTTTGCAAACTTATTCGGTCTTGTACAAAAACAGGAATTGAGTAATTCTAAGTAGCTATGACGTAAAATTGTCCTGTTTGGGACATACTTTTTGGACACGACTTTTGATACAGGTTCAATCTTCGTTTCGAACAGTTGCTTTTAATTAGGGTACTAATTTTTTTTGACCAAAAAGATTAACATGTAAACCAGTTTCAATGCTGTTTGAATAAAAACAAAAAAACCTATTTAAAATCAAATCTTTTATTTCTTCTGAAAAAGTCTTTCGGCTTTTTAATGTTAAATCTTATTTTTACTATACTATCGTGCTGAAAATGGTTTTTACTGATATGTAATAAAAAAAGAAATTTTTGAAATATTTCACTTTTTTCTTTTGATTATAAATTAATTCGATAATCATACAAATAATTAACAATTACAAAGAATGTACAAAAATTATCAATTCTCATTTTTTACACAAAATAAACTAATAAAAATAAATTTTGAGCAAAAAATTCACTTTAAAAAATAATTAAAATGCATAGAGCGAACAAGATAAAAAGTTGTTAGATATTCATGACTGGAATGTGCCAATTATTGATAACAATGTAATCATTTCAAGGACTTTATAAAGGAAAATAATTCCTAAAAATCAAATAAAAGGTAACATTTAACAAAATTTAACAATAAAAAACTTTTAGCAAATACGTGCATTGTTCACTTCTTTACATACGAATATAAGTGTTTCCATTACACTGCTTTTAAAATGAAATATTATTTCAAAAAACAAGGTTTTTTACCATCAATCATGTTTTCAACACATTTCAAACAGATATGCTTCCAGTGACACAAATTGTTTAAAAATATATTGCAAAATTTCTGTCATTTATTTAATATTAAAAAAATCGTAAAAAAGCTGTTTCTAAAAATCTCGAGTTTTTTTAAAAAACAAAAATTATACCTTTTATTTCAATTTTTAAAAATTATTTAACACTAAAACTTGAATGAATTTTTCTCGATAAAAAAATAATAAAATTATAACAAATAAAAAAATGGCAAATTATAGAAACGAATTAGTCCTAATTAATACTGAAATAAACTCAATTATTTTCATTCAACTTGTAAAAAAATAACTGATAACTTGAAATTCTTTTTAATAATACATAATACTTTCATTATTTTTCAAGAGTTTGATGTTCGCAAAGTAGTTGGTAAAAATGAATTTGTATTCGAATTCACGATGGCTGCTCTCGATTCACTATTGGAATCCGGGAACCGATGATTATCGACATTTAAGTTACTATTATCACTGAGATTATTATTGTTATTGTTTAGGAGAGCATTAGTAGTGTTTGGTCGACAGCATCGATGTGACTGCCATCGAGATTCCTGGACAATTTGTAAAACTGGAAAATGGACTTCTGGTCGAGATGTGCACAAGGACGTAGCATGCGTCTGCTTCCATCGATTGCCAAAAATCGGCTCGCGGCGCCACATTGATTTTCTAGGTTGTGCGACGCCATCAATGCAGTCATCAGATAGATACTCAGATGCTGCCATCGAAATCTGCAACAATTTTCGTTTTGTTTTACGTTGATAAAACACATAGACCGATATGCACACAATGGCGACTAGGAAAATCGCCACGGACGCTCCACTGGCTATACTTGCAGTCTCCAACAAGTTTTGTGAAACTGACGAGAAAATTAATATTCTTATTTTAACACTTACATTTATTAAATAAAATACTTCTATAGGAATTTTCAAGGTCTCTAAACTCACATCTTAGTCCCCAATAACCATTAGCACACCTAGTTGAAAATTGAAAAAAAAATTAGATGGCAATACAAAATTATAATTTTTGTCCACATCAAAAAACCATTAGAGCTATTTAATATCAAATTTCGTTTATCGTCATACGGTATTTGTAAGTTTCACGAACTTACCTTCTGACGTTTTAAAAAACTCAATTGCTGAGTATTCGAGTGAAAAGTGTTCATAAGAAAAATTTTCTTTTCAATAGTGTATTACTGAATAAGATGGGAGAGGAAACCTTAAATTTTACGATACAGATAAAAATTGAGAACAGTAAGATGCTATTTTTATAAAAAATACGAATTCTCATACTGAGTTGATTCATTTTCGAAAATGACTTCCAAGAAAAGACTTTTAAGTGGCTTAATATTTACGTCACCTTTATATTTCTATCTTTGCAAGTACTTAGTTTCATAACATATTTAAAAAAAATGTTTCCTAAAAGTTTAATCAGGGGTGTCAAACTCGCGACCCGCATGAAACTTGAAGTAAACATTTCTGAGGCCCGATTAAAATATCCTACCCAAAGTAAAAACAAAATGGAAATGTGAATTAGAAACGAAACCAGCACATAAAATTATATTATATTTTATTTATAAACCATCAAAAGATAAACAATAATTTAACGTTATATGTTTTTTACAATGTGTTAATATGTCAAAACTGATGAAATTTAACTCAAAATTCAAATTCAGGTCAAATATACAAATTGGTGCATTCAACTAGGTACCAATTCCACCTAGAAATCATAAATTTATACGACTTAAATACAGTTCAAAATATATAAAAAAAATGAAAAGCTTTATGTTGAGAAAACTGAGTTAAATTTGACGGAAAAAAATACTTTTCTTCTTTTTGATCAAAGTAAAGCAATACTGAATAGACACTCAGACGTTGCCACAGTGAATTACTATTCAAAATAAAAATATTTGTTTCTATGAGCAATGATTTCTTGCGGCCCACCTAAACTTAAGCATTGTTTATTTGGTCCAAGATAGCTTTTGAGTTTGACATCCCTAGTCTAGAGTATTTAGTGATATTTTGTTTAAAAAAAAGTTAATTAAAAACGAGATAGTAACTTTTAATTATCACGCTGCTTAATAAAATTTAATAAAAATCTATCAGAAATTAATAGTCATATATTAATTCAGTAAGAAATGAGTTTGTTTACACAACTTTTAATAATATAACACTACTTATCACAAACCTAAATAGATTTATACTATAAGACGTGTTTTATAAGATTTTGTAGTTGTCCCAAAAAACAATCGATTGATATTTATGTTTAAAATTCTTGTTAAAATGATTTTGGCGCGAACATAATAAGTCAATCTAAAGACTACTTTTAGTGTTTACTAATTGTCAATGCTAAAGGTATAGATATTACATGTGTTTAAATTTAAAAAAAGTGCCGATTAGAAATAGATACTCTTGAGGTGTGTACACCATCGCTATTAAATATTCCTATTATTATAATATCTTCAATCGAATCTCTTATAATTGTTTTCTGGTAATGAGCTTAATTTCGGCTTATTTAGATTATGTGGCATTAGAGTGATTGAGTTAATCTTAAGTTGTAATTTGTATGACGATAATTGCAACAATTTTAACGAAGTTGAAAATTCAGTTAGAAAATTTACCACTTTATATAAATCGCATTGAATTGAACAACGTAAATGAATGAAATACTATATTAAGTTGACTGAATTTTTATATTTGAATCATCTACATCTTAATTGTTTGCTGTTAAAAGTTTTTATGATAAAATATTTTGTAGAAGTGAAATAAAACCATAAATTTTAAATCAACAATTTTCTATAGGTGTTTTCAAAAATATACTCAAGAAAGAGTTAGGTTAATAAAATATTTTGGTAAACCCACCTGAACTTTAAGAAAATACAGAAGTTCAGCAACATTGAGTAACTGACAATAGTTCTTCTATTGGGACTATATTTTTGAAAACGCCAAAATTGAAAATTTTGAAGCGCAGATTATCCAGACGACATAATGAAAAATTTTTCTAAACTCCTTTCATTTTTATGTTGGAAAACTTAAGCAAAAATGGTGGTATATTTGGATAAAACCTCCACGTGATGTTGACAAAAAAAATACTTGTCTTCTATAAGTTTTTTCTTCGATGATAACTAGAAGAAATAAATGTAACGGAGAATTTTTCTTATTAATTTCTTTTTTCAATTTCCTTTAATGTCTAACTGAAGTGAAATAAAAATATTAGTAACAAAATTATTTTAAACAATAACACTTATAGTTTATAAAAGAAATGGAGTAGTGCCAATAATTTTAAAAAAGGGACGTTAAGAGAATTTTTTACCTACCAGTGTAATATATGTTGTAAATACTTAAAAAATTTTTAATTATTTTAAATTTCGACGTTGAAAACATTTATACTACGTAAAAAAAGTTTGCCGTTTTTAATTTCCATACAAACAAAATATGTAGACTTGAGAGATCAATATCACAGTGATATCACTGTAAGTAATTATTGTAAAGAGCTAACAGTGATATCATTGTGAAGTTATTGAGGTTTTTCTCATTTCAACCTCACATTGTGAGATCACTGTAAAATTTCACGCTTACGATATCTCACACTGTGATATTCAACAGTGATACTTATTTCTCATAATGAGAATACATTGGCTTCACTGTGAGATTACAGTTATATCACTGAGATCTGACGCTGTGAAATCACTGTGGTATTGAATGTTTGACAGGGTTAACTATATTTATATGCTAAAGACATTTTATTAGACAGAAGTCTAATTCTACCCTCTTATCGAATATTAGCCCCATAATTCTCATTATGAATGCCTGAACTAAGGAATAAATAGCAGACAAGTAAAAGTTCTTTAAGTTTCGAAGTCTTCAGAACTTTTCCTCTTTGCACTGAAGAAGTGTACAGAGTGTACCTAAAATGTTACTCATCTTTGTACCATGCTCCGTTTGGTATGCTAGGCATAGCTATAATTTAATTTCATAAACATAGAAAATTGAAGAGCAATTTTTTTCTTAAAATGCGTTATTAAAATTACGAGGACTTCAATTATTCTTTGATGAGCTAATTATTTTTTTTGTAACTTCTCAATTATTTAAGATAAATAAATCTGATTTCTTTTTTCAAAGAGCACTATTTTTAACTATTTTTTCAGCTTTAAATTGTCAATGTGGAGCTTGTCTTAGAGGTATTTCATAATTTTTAATTTTAAATTTGTTTTATTCATGCACTTCACCACATTAAAATTAAAGTTAAGTGCGTTTAACGTTTACACACATCAAACAAAACCTCTATGGCTTTTAGTAAGAATAGCGTATTAAGAAGAAAGTTATTTTTGAAAAATTTAAATGTAATCCTTTCTCGTTTATTCGTAAAGTACATAATACAGTAGAGTTTCGATTATCGAACCGTTCAAAAACCGAATAAATTGGGTCGCAAACACAATCCGACAAAAAATCTATTTGGTCAAGATGTCCAAATGTTAGAGTAATGATCACTGCATAAACAAGGTACATTAACATTTTAATATTACATCATACATATTTCAAAAGACGAATATTATTTCTAAAGGAATTATGATCGTTAATCGAGAGTTCACTGTAGGCCTATTTGTTCTGAATTCGACTAGCTAATAACGTATTGTTTGCTATTTGTTCCACACTACGCACGATTCGTTGGAAAATATTTTACACAATTAACTGGTTAAAAATTATCAAACAAACTTATATCTACTTTAGTAATCATTTTAAAATTAAGCACTAAATTCAAATCAACTCATGGTAACGGCTTTGTCGATTTTTCATTAAGAAAGTCAAAATTAAATTAGTGAAAAATCAAACCTATTTTATTATGTAGTGAGATTGTAAACAGCTCAAATTTATTACTACCTAATTCATAGACATCTAGAACAGAATTCGTGTTATAATTTAAACACATAGATTTAAGTTTTCATTAGATTCGTAATCAACAAGTGTTCTCCTTATAGATTGAAATTTTAAGAGGTTCCATATATATTTAAATTAAAACAAGCCACCTTTATTTTACGTGTGGACAAAATATCTTATAAAAACTTTAAAAATTACTCACTCGCAATTGTAAAGAGGCAAATCACCGATTTTAACGGTAAAACAAGTAGCACCATTTAAGCAATACCAATCGCGATAATTAACTGGACACGGGAACGTTTGGAATGTAATATTTGGACGTTCTGTGGTCGTCGTTGTCGAAATGTCCGGCCTGGAAACCACGGGTTTCGGCTTCGAAATCGATCTCGAAGAACAAGCATCTGCAAAAATTTCATAAAATATGTCAGTGCGACAGTCACATAATTAAATTACGTTCAATGCTGACAAAATAATAACAACATTATAACATCAGCATACAAAAAGCTTGTCTGAAATTCGAAAAATTTGTTCGATACGCTTTTCTGGATTTTTTAAATAAAATTTTCTACTTTTTCAGTATCCTAAAATGCATCTATTGTAAATGATTATTTAACCGAAATAAATACACTTTTTACAGAAACTCAAATACCTTTTTCATTAAAAAGAAAAACAGATAAATACGTACGATAGCTTAAACCGAAATTATTCTAATATGATTATATTTGATGGGTCATTCAAAGAAATTATATTACTTTTTCACATTTTATCAAGAACATAATTATCTGTAGCAAATGACTATAAAATATTTAAAGTCTAACGCATTTCTAGTCCGCATTTAAATAAAAGTTTTTAATAATTTACAACTTAGAAAGTCGGCTTCTCACAAAAAAAACCAATAATTGCATGAAATTATTGATTACTTATAATTACTCAAGGAAATTAAAAATTGATTTTTTCAATGAAACACTAAATAAGTTAGTAATTTAATATTTATAAAACGGAAAGAGTTACAAAAATAGAGTGCGAAATGAAAAAAAAAAAAAAACAGAAATAAAATATTATTTTTGGGACCCTTATTTCGGGATCATTATATTAACATATAGATCGTCCAACATAATTTCCCTTGAGATTTAATGAAAAATACTGCAAACAATGAGAATTTATTAAATAGACAAAATCACATTTTATTTAAATTACCTTTTTTCCTAGTAGATTTCATATTATTTGAATAATATCACATTTATATCACTGCTCAGAAAGAAAAAGATTTAATTAATAACATTAAAAACAGATTACTAGTTAATATGATCAAAATAATAAAGTTATTATTTTATTAAGATCTTGTCGAACAAAATAAAGTATTAATAAAAAGCACAAGTTTATTTTATAACTGTATTCATTACCTTAAACCAACTAACTAACACTAGAAAAAATGGAAGACATGCAAATATATATATGCGCCCAGGTAACCGATTTCATTTTAACAATTAAGAACTTTATAACTTCAAGTGAAGCAATTAGGGGGCAAATAAATCACTTTAATGAATTCTGAAGAAGTAATTATTAACGAAATCGGTTCCTAGAATCGTAACATATTTGTTTATTTTATTTCGATCGCACAGTAAAATTATGT
>AGDA01017482.1:0-11097 GCA_000281935.1 Mengenilla moldrzyki | reverse complement strand
TAACTTCCTCGAAAACTTGGAAAAAATTCCAATTTTAAAAGCGATTAACCAATTTAATAGTCAAATATTAAAAACTTATAGTTACTATTTTCCTTGGAATAATATAAAATATCTAATTTCAACTGTTTCAGTAACATTTATATTGAAACTGGAAAATTGCGGAATTGTGTAATTAAAAATTTCGCGGCTCCCCAAAGAGCTGCATTTGACAGGTTGAGAATCACTGATTTAGACACTAAACTCCTGAGTAGAAAAGTTTGCCCAGTTTAGAATATACTCTAATTATTTTTCTTTCCTATAATCTGTCTCACGTATTCATAATTTCAAAATTATTTCAATGGCTGAAAAAGATCGAGGATTCTAATATTTTAAACTTAAAGGATTTCAATCAACTTATTTACAATGATGGTTATTGTCATAGTATTAATATTTCGGCTAAACATTGGACCACTCTGGTATCAAACTATGTACAATGAACGATTAGTATGTCAGCGATATTGGTGGGCAGTGGTACTTTACATGCAGAACTATACGAATCCAAATTTTATGGTAATTTAAAAGTTATAAATCTTACACTAATTTTCAATATTCTTTTTTTTAGTGTTTGGATCATACTTGGTATTTGGCTGTTGATATGCAACTGTTCTTAATTGCACCGATTATTCTAAGACCTTTTTATAAAAAACAATTATTTGGAGAACTCATTATGTATTTTTTGATTGTTTTATCCCTAGCGACGCCAATTTTTCACATTTTATACTAGTACAAGTCATATTTTTTTACAAAAATGCAATCGTTTAAAATTCGATACTTCAGTACATAGTAATAGCTTACTAAATATCAATCTAATTTTTAGTCGAGCTAAACACCTTTAACTGATTTAATATGTGTATAACTGCAAGCAGTTGAAAATTTAAAAAAAGAATAAAAATTTAAGTAAAAACTAACCACGAAACTGATTCTATTAGGTCATTTCGTTCCAATTAATTCATTTTTAAAATTTAAAGCTTTTTCCTAAACGATTGCACTTTTATTATTTAATGGCTTTTAACAGTTTTACTATTATATAATACATTTATTAAATATACAAATTAGGTTCTAGTAAACCTAACTTCAATAGGATAATTACTTACAACGTAAGTTGCCAAAAGTCACAGGAAGTTATTTAATATTTTCTGTGTTGGTAAATGTACCTTTTACTATGAAACGATTTAGTTAGTGTATTATTAGGGGTACCCAGAAGTAATCAATTATTTTCGCAAGATACCAATTCTCATTAGTTCTGCGACAACCCGACAAGTAAAATCATATTTTTTTGGTGTTATTCTTCAACCAGTTTGTTAGTAATTTATTCCCAATATAAATTTTTTTTGTAGCTCTTTAATAAAATGGTGGACTTTATATCTTCTGATAGCCATATTCGTAATTGTGTACTTTTACATTTTAAAACCGGTTTAAGTGCCACAGAAAGAGCAAGTAAAATTTGTGACATGTACGAAGATTTGTTGAAAGTCAACAAGTGTCAACGTTGGTTCAGAAGATTTGCTGCAAGTGATTATGACTTATCAGATAAGATTGAACTAGACGCCTAGGTCAATTCGATTATGACGCCTTAAAATTTCTAGTGGAGTCCGATCTAATGTTAACTATAGAGAAACTATCAAGTAACGTTGGGTCTACCTGGTCCACTGTACAAAGACATCTAAAGGGATGACAAGGTAAATGGATTACATACCTGTTGTTTGAGGCCAATAAAGAACATCGGCGAACAATTTGTAATTCCATGCTCACCAGCAATTAGGCTGGGAACTTCTATCGAACCCTCTGTACCCTTCAGACCTAGCACCGTCGGACTACCATATGTACAGGTCACTGAAGCATTCGTTACCAAATAAAAAATTTAATTTCTTATCCGATGTCCAAACGCACTTTGAGTTATATTTTGACTCATGTCCACCCCATTTTTTCAAGAAGGGGTTTGTACTTTTGCAGCAACGATGGCAACAAGTCATCACAAACGATGTTTATTATAAAATCGTTTAAAAAATAAAAATGTCATTTCGAAAAAAAAAATATTGTCTATCAATGCAAAATAATTGATTACTTATGGGTCCCCCTAATATCAACTTTTTAAAGAAAAAATCCGTTAAAAATGTATTGAACGGCTCCAATGAATTTAGTATAGTCGATGGTTTTTCATTTAAGAAATTTAAACTTTTCTTTGTGATAATTTTAAAAAGTTTACCGTCTTTTTTTTAATTTGCGTCAAAATATTGATGACCATTTTAAAATTTATAATTCTCAAAAGGAATATATAAAATAATAAACGTCAAAAAAATTGAAATAATAATTTTACAATAAGTACCCCGTAGAGCTACTTTGTCGAAATAAGATGATCGTAAAATGATCAAAAATTCGTTTCAATTTTCGATCATTTTAAAATCGTCGAAAAAATATTTTTAATAGTGAAAACAATCATTAGAAATTTTCAGTATCATTTGCTTTGGTTTTATAATAAGTATCTTACGAAAATACAATAAATAACTGTCGAAAAATATGATAATATTTGACCATTATGTGACGATAATATGACGATTCTTTGATCACTTTAGTTCTTATTATGTGGTATTAAAATAATCTTATTCATGATTATAAAATCATCGTATAAATGATCCTATAGTGGGACATTTTTAAAAAACTCTATATAAAAGTTACATTTGGAAAGTCGTTTTTTCGACAATAATCATCTTTAATAATTGTCGAAAAAACTATTTTAAAGTCGATTTTAAAACAAACGTGGATGTATGAGACTCATTAGATTTTCTTTGAAATAAACTTCTAAAATTTATTTTTGACTAAAGTCAACGCTTTATTGAATCTAATAGCGTTCCCTATTTGTTACAATATATTACATTTTAAAAATTAATCTCAGTTGAAATTAAAACATTTTAAACTTTTTTATTTAATTTTTTATTAAAATAATAAGAGGCGGGATTCCACAAACGCAGTTAGAGTTATTTCGGTAGATTAAGTATAAATTGGACTTTCAGACTAGGTCTATTGGTAAAAAAAATGTTAAAAATCATAGGTCTAAAAGTTATGTTAGGAGTCATTATATTTATTAAAGTCTAAAACAATAATGAAACATTTACAGTACCAATGCCAATACCCAGCTACCGTACGTAGCCTATTTTCAAACGCATTTGCACGCAACATCTTGGTTATTCGGGGCACTACTTAATCAAAAACTACAACGAAACAAGTCGACAAGTCAAAGCAACTGGACTAAGTATTTTACACGATTTTTTATTAGTTTAGGAGTTATTTATGTACTGTTTGGAAAATTCTTCTTTCGTCATTACTCGGGTGAATATCGAAAAGCTTTCTTAGCCTTTTTCGTGTTAACATCTCGTATAGTATGGTCAATTGTGACCTTTTGGGCAATCACTAAGCCCATTTATGGACATTTTGAGCAAATAGCCCGTTTCTTAAGCTCAGCACCATTACAGATTCTTAGTCGACTCACCTATGCCACATACATTGTTCATATGTCAATTCAAATGGTTCGGAATTCAACTCAACGTACTGTTGACTATTTTAGTAACATTACTATGGTAATTTTTTTATATCTTTTTTCATTTAATCTAAGTATTTCATAATTTTTAGTTATATGCTTACTGCGGAGATGTAGTAATTTCATTCGTAGCAGCTGTAATGTTAACAGTGTTTTTCGAAATTCCGCTAAGACAATTATTTGATAAGTTGTTAAGAGTTTAGTTATTAATCAAACAGTGTTATCGTATAGAAAAACAATTTGCTTTATGACACATAACTGTATTAATTTCGATTCCGACCATACATTTATTTAAATAAATTTAACAAAAAATTTTTTATATTTTTTACTGAATGAAATCCGAGCTTTAGTTATGAAAATTGGAACAAATGCTTTTTAACAGTTAGAAAACATCAAAAAACAATATTCGCTTGTTTTGGCGCACAGGGTGTAGTTTATAGGAAATTACTTTAAAACAGTGTAGTGAATTAAGGCTAAGGCCATATTAAGTTTATTAAAAATAACTATAACTTTCTTCAAAAGTATTGGATTAGCGAAGAAAACGGAAAACTATATTGGTAATCGAGCCGGCGATCGCCAAAAAAGAGATGAACAGTCCATAGTAAACGAAAACGGTATATTGCTTATTCAAGAACCAACTGGAATTCAAGCCCAGTATAATTGCAAAGAAACCGAGCCAATAGCTAAGCATGGACAGGGTGCGGTGATATAAACGCAAGCGTCGTTTACTAAATCGCATAAACAGCAAAAAACCTAGACAACTACTCAAGCCGTGGACTAATAGATAACCGGCACCGAAAAGTGAGTGCCAAGTAGTAAAATGTGGACGTCCAGCTGTCACTTTATGTTGGAAAACAACAATAAAGACTAAAATTAATGTTAAATTTGCTGCCGACTGAAGTCCAAAATGGACCCATTTTCGGACCGGTTTTGATCCAAAATCGGTTTGTTTAATGATTACAATGGCTTCGTTGACTAAAACGAGCCACTGAAAATTAATTAAAGACGACTTTTAAAAGAAAAATCACACTATTTAATTCCGCTTTTATTTTACCGTTAAAATTGCCGCAATCGGATGAATGGAAAAAGTTGTGGCATCTGCCAACAGGTAAGGTGCTACACACGTTAGAAGTAATATAATTTGATGCACAAATAAAGATTTAATTTGCATTTATAAAGTACAAAAAAACTTGTATGCAAGTTAGAAAGTCACAGAATAATTTGTTCTGTATAGAAAGCTATAGGCTGCATTCACTAATTCAAGGGTTTTACACTTTTTGAGTAAATCAAAATGGTGTATACTGTTCGTTCTGTGTTCTAGTAATAACGTAGAATACAGTGTTGCCTTGTTAAGTTTATGATATTTTTCACGTTTAGAGCAAAATGTATGAATCCATAAAAAATTTTGTGGATACAGGTGTATTGTGGATTGCAAAATGTCTCATCAACGTTTACTTCTGAAACTTTTTCCTCTATTTATTTTCACATCGAAAATAATATATAAAAAATACACCATGGCAACACTGTACTTTTCGTCATTACCAGAGCACAGAACGCACAATGATCACCATTTTGCTTTACTCAAAAAGTGTAAAACCTTTGAATAAGTGAATACACCCATAGAATATATCACACAGAATAGCTTTAAACTGTTGCAAATGAGCGCGAGCTGCAACATATATTTGCAACGTAGTGCGCCGAGAATTGTTCTGTGATATACGACAGGTGTGGGCATATGCGACTTTTAGAGCCGCATGCAGTTCTTCGTTACCTAAACTACGGCTCTCCAACTTCAACTGATAAGAACTAGTGAATCTAAAAATGTACTTTTCCAAAATTTATTGAATGATTTTTAAATTCTTTTTAATTATAGAATTTTGAATTTCAACGTTTAATTTTAGGTATGAAAAATGTCTGTGAGATACTCAGTACAAATAGAAAGAATCTAGTCAGTTAGAAAATGTAAAGCCGGATGTCGGTACGACTGGATCCGGCTGCGATACTTCACGAAATGATTCATTTGTTGTTCGGGTGTTGATTGATGCTGGACCACTGCGGAATGAGTCACTTGTTGCTGCTTGGCGCTGGACCACTGGTATCAAGTTGAGGATGGTACGAATTCGGTATTGGTAATTACACTATTTAGTTTCAACTTAACTTTTAACTTTATTGATTCAAGAACTTGACCGAATTGAATTTTGAAAGTGCAGTCCTTACATATTTATAGGCCTAAACCCAGTCGCATTTCGGGGATAGCCACCCGGACTGCACTTTCGACAATTTGTCTTAGTGATATTTTTATTTTTTTAGTATTTTAAAAAATATATATAATAAAACTATTTT
Organism: Mengenilla moldrzyki; assembly: GCA_000281935.1. Lineage (NCBI taxonomy): Eukaryota > Metazoa > Arthropoda > Insecta > Strepsiptera > Mengenillidae > Mengenilla > Mengenilla moldrzyki. The sequence continues at coordinate 5,180 of AGDA01017482.1, read as the reverse complement.
TTGTATTTTTTATTACTCTTTTGCAAAAGGATTTACAATATTTTTTTAAGCACAACGAATTGCGTTGCAAATTCGTTACGCTTTTGAATTTAAGTTTTTTAGGGAATATATATATTGTTCAATTGTTATAACAACTGTTAATTTCCTACTTGCTGTAACAGAATGAAAACATTGTTATAAAAATAGGTTCCGTAACAGGGTTAGTAATATTAATGAGTTTCGAAACTGACGTGAAAAATATGACATATTATAAAAATGTTCGGTAAATAAACAGTAACGGAAAATGAGAAGGGACATCGAAACGTTTCGGTTTTAGCGCTTCCTTCGCGACAATTCCAAAAAATCACGATTTCACCTTTTTTAAGACAACTCTGAACCTCATTAGTATTCTGCTACTAACCTGTTACCGACCCTGTTTCTCTAACATTGTTATTAACTTGTTGCAGCAAATAGGAAATTAACAACTGTAATAACAACTGGAACGTCGATTTTTAATAGAAAAATAACACAAGAAAAACAATATTTCTTCTATTTTTGGCACAAAGGGCTAGTACTATTCTAATAATCAGGAAACTAAGTTGCTCAAAATTACATAAAAATTTTACGATCTCAAGTGTTATTTTTAAATGAATAATAGCAATAATAAAATTTTATTATTAAATAAACAGCACAAATCCCTAGGTATCAAAAATGAAACGCAGATTACAATTCGATTTAATTTATCATTATTCATTAGTTGATCGCTCTCCAGACTATTCAAATAGTCTCTGAATTTCGACTAGATACTGATAAGGAACAAGACTAAAAAACAATAACGCTTTAGATCCAATACTTTGTTTATGTTTTTCGGCTTCTAAATTTGAATCGGGCATCATCTAAAAAAATTAATCAAATAAGCATCAATAAAGCTTTAATTTCAACTTACTTTATCGACAATAAGCTTATGTATAAGTCCATCCTTTCCTATGTATAAAATTGAAAATCCATCATACCATCTATTTAGAGAAAAAAAAAGTCATTATATAAATACCAAAAAACATTTGCTTAAAATTTAACTTAAGTTACTTAAGTATTTTTATAAATTATTACAAATGACATTAAGGCCTATATATAAATAGGAAATAACATTTTAAAACTAAAAAATCGACTACTTTTACTCGGTTACCATATAAACAATATTTCTATCAGGAAGGTTTCATCTCGTTAAAGGCTTCCGCACCTTTTCCTACGATGTGCTGCCCTTGACAAGCCTTTTCAAAAATTTTTACACCAGTTTATAGGACATCTTATAAAGTGAAAAAAAAGTGAAGCTCAGTTTTTTATAATAATGTTTAGTTTATGAGACATTAAAAAAACTGTGATTTTTCACTTTTTTCCTAGTGCTTATAACGTTATATGGCACTAATATTTTTAGAATTTTGTAAAAATATATAATATGATGACATTTTTTAGTGAATAAAATAACTGAAAAACAATTGTTAAAAAGTGATGGCACAAATAGATCTGATTGCGTCGAAAGTGAAAAACGAACTATTCAACAGACCTCCAAGAAATGCATGGCATATTCAACATATAAAATTTTATTATTAATTAAATTTTAAAATATTAATTTGAAAAAAATTACCCCTCCGTCCCCTCTTCCTACAATCCCCTCACGCAGCTCTTTGAAGCTCTTGGTCCTATGTTTCCATGTCTAAGCTAGAAAAGTTGCTATCAAAAGCCATTATGAAGACAAATTTTAAAAATCCTCGAAGAAAACTTTCATATCTTACAATGAAAGTATTGTAGAAATAGAACCTTAAGAAAGGTGGGAGAAATGTTATGAAAAAGAGAATGGAATTTATTAGTTAAAAAATAATATAGAAAAATATTTCATAAAATAAAACGAAAGAAAATCAGTAAATAGATATTGAATATTTCAAGTAACAAAATCTGGTTGCAATTTGTACCTGAAGAAGCAATATTAAAATTTAAATTTTTTATTTAAAAAGTGGTACTTAGGAAAAAAATTGACCGTACAAGTCTAAAACTAAACTCAAATATTTTTAAGAAAAAAAAATAGATATTACCGTCATAAGAGATATATTTTTTATGGAAACTCGATTTAAGTTTTTCAATTTCCGAAAAAAAAAACGAGTTTTTTACTGTTTTTTACACGTATTGCCTTATAGCTCTTGAACGTCTTAAGATAAAGTAATGAAATTTTGTGTGTACATCAACCACCCTTTTCTGATTGAAGTGACACTGATTTGAACGTAACACAATGCCTACATGTAGAGATAAAATTTTTTAAACTTGAAAAAAAGTTTTTTACCCCTTCCTCAAAAATACGAGTACAGATCGTAAAATAATTTCCGTTTTTGTTTATAACTAGTGAGGTTCTAAGATGATATGCACATTTGGTTTTTGGAAAAAAATTAAAGTCAAAATTTGTTGGCTAATGTAATTGTATATTATATTTACTTTGCAAAAAAATTAATTAGCGGTAATAAATTAGTCAAAAATAACTGTTACGAAGACAGACTCGAACACGCGTCAACAGGAATACGTGTTTAAACCGATACCACTATGCCATCAGTCGCTCAGCAGAATATTTAATATAACTTGTAAATAAAGTACTCGGGGAACTTTATTTCCATTTTTTTCCGTTACTTTTGAGAGTTGCGCTTTAATATTTTATGGGTAATAAACCCACATAGTACACTACCATTATGCTAAAAATAATTAAAATCTGCTTCCCTTAACCCGTGCACTCTCCTTATTAACCATTATTAACTCAAAACACGCCTCAAAATTTCATTAAGCTTTATATTGATAAAATATCATTGTGTTCAGTTCATTTGAACATTGTAATCAATATTTTAACACTTTATTCTTTTTAAAAATTACGTTTCTTCATATTTAAAAATTTCCTTCCATTTCCACAATCTAAACTTCCAAAATTGAAATAATAGCCGTAGACCGGATACTCCAACAATTCGCCACCTGACTCTTATTGTGTCATCTTCTGGGTGTTGAGTTATTTTCAAAAGCTCCATTTTCACATAACCAAATTTTAAATGAGCCATGATTCGTAAAAGAGACATTTTCTGAATAAATTTATATAAACCACTATAAAAAAATGTAAATTAAAAATTCAAAAAAATAGAACTATGAGAGTAAATATCGATCAAGTGATTAATGAAAAATGTGCTGTCAAAAATATGGTTCACAAAAGTAAATCAAAAATTGAATAAATTTCAAAATCAAAGCAAAAATTGAAATAATTTGTTTACAAAGAAGTAAATAAAATGTTAATAAAATTGATTTTTTAAAACATAATCACTTCAGTGCCAATATGTAGTTTGCACTTTTCAATAAAGCTGAACTTTGACTAAAGTTTTGCAAATAAAAACTTCAGGTGTTTCTAGAGCGGTAAATATGCGATAAACTTAATTGCTTAAAATGAACTCTTTGTTTGACAGTGTTTCCGTCTTCTAGTGAAAAATGTTTATGCAGACTACTTTTAAATATGAGTTATTTAAGTATTGAATAAAAGCTTATTATCAATCGAGTAAACGGTTTCAGGTTTTGTCGGGTTACTCGACCCGATGCAGGGCTCTACTTACAGTAGTTAATATTCGTATAACATTCGAAAACATTTTGAAAAAAATTTATTTGCTTCTAACGGCAAAAAGCAAATATGCCGCAAATGTATAAGATTTACTTTATATCCGTCGCCTGTATTCGGAATTTCACATATGCATATATAATTCTATTTTAAATTTCAATAGAATATTATAATATTTTATAGCCCGTCTGTACAGACTGATTTAAGCTACACCGTGTGCTATTATAATGTAGAGTTGTATATTAATATTTTTCTCTTATTTTAAAATTTTGAGAATAGAATTTGCATTTTTACAGAAATATTCTATTTTCGGCTTATTATACTATTGAAATAAAACGTTTTCAAATGTTAAAGGAATATTGCATTCGTATTTCATTGCAATAAAATTAAAGTATTCCTCTAATCCTGACAATATTTTAATTTTCAAGTTTTGTTGATCTCTTAAATCAGTCATGTCAAAGATACGGCCCGCGGTCCGCTTCTGGCCTCTGAGCTGTATCAATAAGGCCCGCGATCGCGATGTGTCTTAAACTAATTACAGCAAGTATGATATCTAACATCAATGAGCTTGTCCAAAACAAGAGAAGTCAGATATCTGAATTCTCGAGCTCAACATAATTACTTACCATCTTTTATAACTTTGATATGATTTTTAACAACCGTATATTATATACGTATATAATTTAATAAATAAAATGTTATTTTATTTATTTATTTTTTATTTTCAATCTGGCCCACCTACAAATTCAAAATTTAATATGTAGCCCTCTGTGAAATTGAGTCTGATACCTGTGTCTTAAATGCATCATAATTACCTACAAAAATAGTTTTTTTAAGACTATAATCCACAATGAATAGACAAAAAAAGTTAATAGATTTTAATTTAGTTTTACTCAGCTGTTAAGTATCAAATTATTTTTACACAACTTCAGTCAAAAGTTTAAACTCACATATCAAAATTTTAAAACGGAACAGCGCATTTCTCATTAATAAATGAAAAGTTAAGTCAATATAAAATTATTATATAAATGTGCTTTAATGCGAAAATACTAACATACTAGTTTGTCCGGAAATATTGTTTTCAAAAATCAAATCTTTGTGAAAATAGTGGTAATCTAAACCATTAGTAAAGAAATGCGGTAAAGCATTCGATAAATAGCTGTGGATTTCTTGCAGTCTCATATGTTCGTCACTATCGTCTAAACTGTTACATTCGACTGTTCTCAAACTACAAATAAAAATAACAATACAAAAATTATAATATGCAAAAAAATATCAAACTTAATTTGACATGTTCAGATCTTTAAAAGTTCTCAGCCGTTAAAATTAGTTTTTATATAACTAAAGGTGTTTTTATTAGCCTATTTTATGGAAATTTCGGTTAAAAATATCTGTTGATAAACTTACTCGAACATATACAAATATTTTTAGAAAACCTAAATATTTGTTATTCGAGTTAGTGTCGGTTTTAACATTTTACCACAATAGAACTACAGGGTGTTCGGCAGGGTAGGTTCAAATTTGAAACTCCATTATAAAAGAACTAGAGCAGCTAGAGTAATAATTTTTA
>AGDA01017473.1:0-10204 GCA_000281935.1 Mengenilla moldrzyki | reverse complement strand
ATAGGCTTATATTGATGTAGTGAATACATTAGAAAATACCAATTTTATTCAATTCTGTGCAAATACAAATGCCAAACAATAAATTATGTCAAATTTGCGGATTCACAAGTTCTAAAAACTTAACTACATTATATGGCTCATTAATTACATATTAACTTAATACACGGCTAAAAATTTCTACTTATTCTTAAGTTGACATCTACTTAAAACTAAGACAAGTAGAATTAAAAACGCGTATACTTTTAACTAATAAGTATACAAGTATTAATTTGAAGTATATTTTTACTAAATTTTAAGGTATTTTAAAAAAAAAAACAAAAATTTTTAAACTAGTCCCGAATCTAAGTAGAAATTTTTATTCGTGTAAAAACTAGTGAGAGAGAAAATAGTTGGGTTCAAAAATTTGAATCTGAATAAAAAGTGTAAAAAAATACTTCACTTTTTACACTTTTCTGAGAAAATCGACTCTTATTCATTAATTTTTCAATTCCTCTACGAAGTGCCATTTTATCACATCATATTTTGATTTTTCTTTAATGAAGATTTTTCTAATGTAAAAAAGAAATAGTTCTTTTCTGTGAAAAAGTGAAAATTTTAACAGAAAATATTGTGCGATATACACAGTAAGAAATTCAATGTCAATCGTAGTATGCACTCAACCGGATATAAATGCAATCAATACATACTCTATTAAATTCAAAATAAAAGGGGTTATTAATCATTCTTATAGAAAATAAGTACAAGAGATATATTGAAACTTACATCTATAAGCATACATATAAAATATTAAATACCAATTTGTTTTTTTTTTAAATTTTTAAATTAAAAATCTATTTACTTTTGAAGTAAATGTTTCATAATCATTGGTTTTCTTTTTATAATTCATAGTTAATGTATTTATATCAGATTCGATTTCGGTAACTTTTTGTTCAAAATTGGTTTTCTCGTCGATCTTTTTAATTCGTTTTCCATCTTTATTCAGAATTTTTTCCTTAAATTCTTCATACTCTTTCTCAAAAACTTTAAATTGTTCCTAAAATGTTATATTTTTTTTAGATGTTCAAACTAGTTTACTTATATAAAAAAACAGACCTCTTTTTGTGCAATATCAGTTTGTTCGTTGTTTAATTTCAGTTTTAATTCATTCAATTCATTTTCTTTAATAGTGAATTGCTGTCTTAATTCATTTAATTTTCTCGTCCAATTTTCCATTTCCAGTTCATTTAAATTGATTTTCTATCAGAAAAAAATGATATAAGTATAAAATATTTTTTAATTAAAAAAAAATGACATTTTGTGACTTTGACACATATTTAGTACAACCAATGTATTGATATTATTATATTTTTCTTTTTTTAGTACTTTTTCCTTAAACATGTTTCGTTTTTTCATTAATTTTTCTTTAAAAATACTTTACTACAAATACTTAATTTTTTGTATAATAAAACTTGGAACCTTTATTTTAATCTCTTAGGTTCATTAATTTCAATTATTTGTTGATACAAACAATTATTAAATAAATCTATGTATTTGAGCAAGCAAAGGTAAATGAAATCAGTTGCGACATACGAAAAATTTATTGGAAAATCTTAATAAATACACTATTTTAAACCCTCTGTTTTCATGTCGAGAAAGCCCAGACGTTCCGCGCGTTGTGTACAACGAACAAAGCGTCAGTAAACAAAGCAAGCGTGGAAGCAAGCACTATCGCAATATTTGGATCTTTTCATGGGTAATTAGAGAAAGCGCTGTGACGCTTTTCGAGATTTCTCGACAGTGCCTTCGCAAAATTGCCTGGGACTTAAAAGGTTAAGCGATATTATTAGATTATAATTGTAAAAAAAATTTAAATAGCAGCATACGCTTAAAGCCTACTTATATTTTACAGCATAATAAAACCGATCTGTTGCTCTGTTTTAGAATCGTCCATATGATCATGAGTTTAATTTCCTGAATTATATATTAGGCGTGCAAGTAAAAACTCAGCTTTTACAATCGATTTCAACTTTATTTGAGAAACATTTTGTATGATGATTATTCAAAAATATTCTCATTTACTTTCTATAGTTGCATTTACTAATTGCGATCTATCATAATCGAGTGCACTTTTTCGCCATTTTTTTTTACTCTACTTCATTCAAAAAAAGAGTTTTTTTACTTTTTATCGAACAATAATAAAAGTGTTTAATAAATATGACGAGAAGAAGCGGAAGAGTAGAAAACGAGTGCTCTTTCAAAAAGTAGAGTGTAGAAAATTGCTCTCAACTCTTTACTGGACACCTTTTATTTTACTCTTTACTCAATAAGGAATCAATCGAAGGTTTACTCCGAAGATAATTATTAAGTTCAGCCTGTGATGTGTCGCTATTTACCAAGTAGTTAATGAATATCTCAACAAAAAACGAAAAATGTTAGGTAAGTATAGTAATGAAATCTCGGTTAACAAAATTTGCTGGTAACTTTGTCAAACTTATTCAAAACTATTGAAAAGAATGTTTGCAGCTCGAATTAGTATCGCTTTTAACATTTTTTCATAGTAGAGTTATTTATTATTTGTATAAAATCAGGTTTACCATAAATATTGTAAAAAATTATAACCATAAATGACAGTGATTTTTTTAAAAAAATTGGTAATATTCAAATTAAATCATTTTGCGTAAAAACTGCTGTTACTAACATAACATAATTGAATAAATTTTTATAAAATAAATGGTAATTCTACTGAAGGTAGGTTTATCAAAAAACTTAGTGATTTCGAAATTAAATAATTGCTCAGTCGTTTTTGTACGTTTGTAACTTCTGTGATTCACTGATCTCTCAAATACAAAAATTATATGTCGCTTTATCAATATTTATGTGCTAAAAATAAATACGAGCAAAACGACAGATCTTAAAACCAAGCATTGTTAAGAAGGAATTTAACTACTTTGTGGCAATCAGAAATGAAAAAGAATAAAATACATATATTAGTGAAAGTTGCCTATAAAATAATAATATTTTTAAAACAGTAATATGAAATGAAGGTTGCGTACACGCACAATAAAAATAATTTTTTTTAAATACAATAGCAATGATAAAAAATAACAACATAACAGTACATAAAAAAACAATAAAAATAATTAAACTATAGTGTCAAAATAAATGACGGGATGAACATGTTAAAAATGATTTTTAATGCAAAAATTACAGAATTATAATTTACTTGCATATAATAAAAAAAAAACTTACATTTTTTATCTCCTCGAAGAAATTTTTATTCTCATCGATTTGCTTAGTTAAACGGTCAATAGTTTTTTTTGTTTCATTAATCAAAATATTTGAATGTCGAGGGTCAGCCATTTTCTTTTTTAAATCGGCAATTTTTTTATTTAAATCTTTTTGTTTTTCTTCTAGTTGAGCGATATCTTGTTTCAAAATTTTGATTTCATTCTTAATATTCAACTGTTCATTTTGAGATACTTCCATTTTCATTGATTCCAAACTGCCTCTTTTTGTGTTATATAATGTTTTCAGTTCATTCATTTTTTCTTTTTTTCGAAGAAGCTCAGTCTCTATATTTCTAAATGTCTCAATTTGTGCACTTATTTCATGGCATTGTTTCTAAGTTAAAATTTAATTAAGAAATTAAGAAAAATTAAAACTTACTTCATAGTTTATATTTCACTTAGCAAAAAATTATTTAATCAAATAAATTTTTTGATATTTGAACATAGCAATGTTTTTGCTAAGCCGTAATTTTCTAAAACATGAAGAGAAAAATATACTATTTATTACTTCGAGTGAGACCGTTTTTTGAACTTCATCCAAGAAAGATGAATTTTTTTGCATAGATCCACCGAATAAAATACCCTGAGGATCAACTGAATTGCCATCTAAGGTTATACATTTTCTAAAAATTTTCCGATCATAGGCTGCATTTTTGGCTACATTTATGTCACTGCAAATGAAAACGTTTCCAAAAACGAACTCCATCGCGCTTCGTAAATTCTCATCAAATCGAATTAAAGACATTGCTGGCCAGATTTCACCCTCGAACTTCATATAGAAATATAATCAAGTGTTCTTTTACCCTTTTTCATATACTAATTATTAAACGTGCTCAAATTTCAGTATGTAAAAAAATTAGTCATTTTATTTAATACCACATTACCAAGCTTTAAGATTTTTTACATTTCGTTCAAAAAAATAACTAATTAATTGAATAAATTCAAAAATATAGCATTTTACCCAAAATGAATAACCATTTAGAGTTCGAAAAAAATATCCCAATAAACCAATTAACGCTGAAACAATAAGGATTCAATATGGAAGTAAAAAGAATACTTTTTTCCAATTTTTCCATATGAATTATACAATACTTCAAGTTGACTTCTATATTTTTTAAATAGTGAACTATTTATTTCAAATATGTAAAAAAATCATATTTCTTTATATTTCCATATAAAATGCATAAGTAAAAAATATACAATTTTAAATTTATTTTCAACAGCAATTCCAATAAATTTCCAAATTGAAATGGTAATAATTTCATATAGAATTCATCTAGAATACCACATAAAAAAACTGTATTTTTGCAAATGTTTTGCTGGTATTGTTGTAACTAAAAACGATTAAATGAAATCCTTTTTAATACAAGTTAATCTGCTGCGTTCCCAAGAATGAAGTAATCTGAATAGCTGCTTGGTTTTTAATATGGCGTTATAAATTCTCTCTCCAGAGATTTAGAATTCCAGAAAAATAACAAAATACTGAGTCATTGACATTTCGGAAAAATAATAATTTAGCCGTCTTCGAAAACTCCCCCTAATCCCGATTAATCATGATTCATTGATTGAGTTTTCAAACAGCCAATTTTCGTATATGTAAGTCTTAAAATGTTGGTCATACTAATTAAGTCTGTGCTCAACTGAAGTACGTGTCAGAGCTGTCCAGGCTAACAAGATTGTAATTATGTTTCGATTCAAGTCCCAATGTGGAACTTTATTGATACCGGTATGATCAAAATAATAAAACATTAAAAAAATTTTCATACAGACTGCACAAATCTTCATTCATCTTCATGCATCTCGAAAAAAGTAGGGTGCGTCGAGATGAGAAAAAAACACGGTTTTAATGCTTCGCGATGTATCATGGATGCATCGTGATTCTTTTTCGAACATGGTGGATTATTTTTCGAAGACGGCTTTTGCATTATTTTTTATATATATATTATAAGTTTAAAAAAATCTTTAGAATTTAATTAGTTTACATAACAATAAAGTTACATTTTATGAAATTTTGAGCATAAGAAACTTAAATTGTTTACCATTGCAGTTGCGTAATCAATCACACTTTGATTCAAAGTTTGACTTCGAATTTGAGAAATAGGAATAAAAATTCGACGAGTTTGCAAGTTACCATATTTTAGAATCAATTGACACGTTTGCTTATCGTCTACTACTATATTGTAAAGCTAATTTTTGTTTATTATATTTTAGTAATAAAACTAATCATTCACATAATTCACAAAAAAGTGATAATAATGTGTTAACTAATTTCAAAAATTTTTTCTATTCATCAAAGTATTTGACTCAGTTTCCTGATAGTTTTTCAACATTAATATCAAAACATATGACTGAAACATAGTTACACTGAAAACAAAATTTTAGTAACAAAACTAATAAACTCCACGCAAACTATTAATTTTAAGCTTTGAAAATTATTAAGGCATATAAATATTATACTAATTTATAAATATTAAAATTTAATGTAGATTTATGGCATATAACCTTTTATTAATTAAAAAAAAACACTATAAAGTAGCTTGAGTTATCTAACAAGCAAAGCTCCAAGTGACTGATTTTCATTGGTTTTTAAAGTTTTCTTTGCTCCTAAAGTAAAAAAAAGCTAATTAATTATGTCCCAATTTTTTAGTCTTTAAATTTAAGTATTGAAAGCTAAAACTACAATATATGTATGTTTTTATGTTAATTTTTTTTTAAATAATTTTAAAAGAAAATATCAACTTGTTGTATCCTGACTTTGTACAAAGCGCTCTTCCTCAGCTGAAAATTCATTTGGATTAAAAAACCAATATCTCATTTGTGCTATAATTAGTTGGATAATGAGGTTTAGAGGTTGAAATTAGACACTTGAAGCATGTTTGATATTTTACCCCATTCAGTTTTCATTTTAACAAAAAATAATATTTACAAAAGTTATGCAAAACAGAATTTAAAAAAAAATGGTATTTTTGATTAAAATTTTATTGTGACTAAAATTAAAAAAAAACATGTTTTTCTGTTTTTATCTTTTTTAATAATTCATTAGATCCGCTTCTTTTAATTTCTATACTTTAGGAAACATTAAGTATGTTTTGCTTTTTGGCATTTTAAAAAAAAAAATTCTACCGCCAATGTGGTATGTAATCAAAAATACAGTCACAATTATTAAATTACGTTAGATTAATTAAATTAAATTAGTTAATGAAAATATCTGTAGAATAAAAAAAATTAAAAAACAGAGCAATTACTATAATTAAAAACAAAGATTTTCATTTACTGATACATAGTAGAGAAAAAAATCCTATATAAAGTTGTTAGAAATTTTATGCGCACAATCAAATATACAAATTTGTGTTCAATCTAAACCAAGTAAGAAAAAAATAGAAATAAAATGTTTTTATTTCAAATTACGGTTAATGTCTAAATCAGTGATTCTCAACCTTTTTTTCGTCACGGCATACGTTTGATAATTTAAAAACTTAGGGGTATACTAACAATTAGATAAATTAAAGAAACAACTGTGAGTGGAGAGATTATACCTTTTTATGATCTCTATATCTTGACTCTGTCATTACATATTTCTAATTTTTTTTCGATGTATACCCATGCAGCAAAAATCATCTTTCAAAAGTCTCCTTCGCTCCTTTACTATATTCATCAGCAAAACTTGGCGGTAAAATTTAAAAATCTCGTGGCACCGTAAAGTACCACGGCACAGTGGTTGAGAATCACTGGTCTAAATCATAAAAAAATATTAAAAACCGAATTTCAACAAAGCATTGGAATCAAAGTGGAGTTTGGAGATTCGGGGCTAGGCTTTTTTGAGTCGGAACCAGAAATTAATTGGGAAAAAATCGTTTAACATTAAAATATTACCAATTTGAGTACTACCTTTCAACTTTTTACATTTTTTAAACTCAAATTGAAATTTCCGATATTTTATTCTTAAAAATGATTAAAAAAATGTGTTTGACATGTTTAAAATTTTTAATATTAAACAACATGCATACAATTAAATACCGGATTCAGCGTTCTGAATGAATCGGGAATGGGGAACTGTGGTTAAAACAGACATATAAAAAAATGGAAGATAGAAGCTAGAAACCGAAATTAAATAATGCTAAGAGTAGAAGCTGGAACTAAAAAAAAAAAATTAATGAGCCAGAGCCAAAAATTAATCAATAAAGACCCAGAATTTGGAGTTAGAGTAAAAATTCTTTAATTCTAATGTCTTAAATTTTAAAAATATTTCTTTAATTTTAAAGAATTACTTATTTAATGATTACAGTCGGAGGTCTTTTTTTGTGAATATTTAGAATTAACAAATACGTACCCTATTTCCGGCACAAACTTGTAATGCATTTGAAAATTTCGGATCTATGGCTGTAAACAATTTTGCTAGAATACCGTGAACTGAACTTTCACGGAATCCTGGAACTTTAGGCGATGTATATTGAAAATTTGCCAATGGATACTTTATATAAAACGCTTCAATGTCATATTTATTTTCCTCGATTTTTTTAATATAACTCTCTTTATTTAATTTTATTTTTCGAATTTCCTCGTCACTAACTTCATTATTTTTTATTTCTTCCTACAATACATAAATATGTAAAAATAATTAAAATTTGAAACATATTTGAAAATTCAATTATGGTAAGGAATCAGATGAATTTTTGATTCCAAATTTCTAACTGATATTAATAATTGTATAAATTTCTATAAATAAACTATTTAATTTAAATAATATTTAACTGGTTATTTTAAATATTAAGGAAATTCGCAGAAATAATGAAGGTTTAAACACCCATTTTTTCTTCCACAATGAATGTCCTTTTTGGAGTAAAATTCTTAAAATTAAAAAAAAGCCTATTATATGTAAATGAAAAGAGATATATTCATGTTTTTTTATAACAAAATATGAGACATATATATTCAGTAGTATACGTTTTCAAAGCGGTCATTGTTACACAAGCTACAGAAAATAGTTTCCAAAAACTTCTTAAGAACTTTAAAAAAAGGCAACAAATTAATAAAAGCAAAAAAAAGTCAAGATAGAATTTCTATAAAGAAATTGTTTTTCTTACTTTCTTTTGTCGTTCGGATAGTTTTTCCCCCAAAAGTTACAGTGTGATATGTTCTTAAAGTTGCTAAAACATTTTTATCTGATTGATAATAAGTTTTTCTTATAATAAACTTTTATTCGACACTTAAATAAATCATATTTAAAAGTAGACTGTATAAAAATTTTTGTACGAGAAAAATATATAATTTTTTTTTTCACTTTTCATCAAAAGACGAAAACATCGTTAAGCAAAGAGTTCATTTTAAGCAATTTATTTTGTCATTTATTTCAAAACACCCTGTACTTGCATACACAAATATATTATGATCTGTATATAGTACAGTTAAGTCAAGCATGTTAAACTTTGAATAAAAAGCTTAAATATACTGTAATAGTTATCGTTGGAAAATATTTGCAAGTTCGTCTTTTTAGCAACAAAATATTTTTTAATTATTGTTACGAGATTTTTATAAAAATTAAAACCGAACCGAAAACTGAATTAAAACTCATATTTTTTCTCGTAAAAGGACTTCATATATATAATGCTTTTTAATGTCAATATGCACTTTCAAAAATATGAAAGTGTATAATTGAATATTTAACTAACATATTGGCACAAATTAATAAAATTAAAATTAAAATTAATTAATATTAGTGTTCTCAAAAAAAGAACACTCAAAAAAACGAGCTTTCTTCGAATGCTCGTAACAATACATGTAAATGAATAAAATAAGAAACGTTGAATTTCCTATTACACATGTAAAAATAAAAATACCTCAAGACTTTTTATATAATTTTCCATTTCTTCAATTTCTTTCTGAATATCTGTAAATGATTTATTAAATTTTTCCTTATTAGATAATTCGTTTTCTAAGTATTTTAAATTGGCTCGTTTAGCCGATAAATCATTAACACATTCGGCTAACTGGTTTTGAACCTCTAAAAGTTCTTGTTCCAACGAAGCACCCGTCTTAGCACCGGTTGTTAAAGCATCATACTTATTTTTAGCATCAGCACAATCTTTAATCAACTTTTCGTTCAATTCAATTTTATCGTTAAATTTATTTTTGAAATTTTCTAGTTCTTTGCCTTTAATTTTGATTGCCTTTTCTTCATCTAGAATTTGCTTTGATAGATCACTTAATTCACGATCCTTGATTTCAACCAAATATAAGAATTCCTGATATTTGTCTTTGAAATTTTGATAGATTTCTTTTTCTTCTTCATATTTAAGCTTTAAGTTTTCCAATGTTTTCTTCTCATTTGACTAAAAATAATAATAAATGTAAGTATAAATGAGTAATTTATATTGAATATCCAACATTACATATTTCCATTTAACACGTTACCGCACACTTTTAATTTAATGATCGTGTTCATAAACCTTTTTTTTAGTTGCTTATAAGTAGGATTACCATAATTTTTTCACATCAAACCGGGACACTTCCAGTTTTTTCCTCTTGGACCCCATCCCCCAAGAAAAAAAGATTTTTTTTAATAATTTATTGAAAACTATGTAATTTATAATATAATGTATTATTTATTTAAAAATATATAATACAATAATTACATATGTAATATATATAATAATAAAGATATAATATAATAAATTTTATAAAAAAAACTGGACGGATGAACAATACACCAGTTCATTCAAAGCTCTTCGTAAGGGGCAAACATGTTAATAATAACTTGGTTGCTTGGAAATGTATTTTTCACATGAGCGGAAATACTTATGATCACATTCCTTCGCTTAATCTTTACTTGTAGGCCGAACTATACACACAGTACTTGAATATCAATATGGTTCTCGAACTGTAGTATTGTACACTATTAGCTAAGCGCTAAGCGGAGAGTAGCGTTGCGTCATACGAAA
>AGDA01017438.1:0-15645 GCA_000281935.1 Mengenilla moldrzyki | reverse complement strand
TGTCTTGTCATTTACCAATTGACTTTTCGAACACATGAAGACTTCATTTTATTTTTTCACAGAATAAAAAACAATTGAAAAACTTTTATTTTCTTTTTTTTACATTAGACAAATTTTTCTAAAAAAGGATCAACAAGATTTGAAATAAATAGCATTTCATGTAGAATCAAAAAAATAATTAAATAGGCATCAAAGTATTCAAAAAACTTTCTGGAAAAAAAGTTTAGTTTTTTTACACGTTTTTTATTCAAAACTGAATTTCTAAATACACTCAATGTGTACAGCAATTTATTCAATTACTTTTGAGTAATATTACTCAAAATGGTGTTTGAAATAAAGAGTACCACTTTCATAAACTACATTTTTGTTTCAAACATAAAAACCGTAAATAACAACATTTGAAGTTTAAAACAACAATAAAATAAGTAAAAATACTGAAAATATTATTTTCTAATACTGATGTAGCTTCGAAAGTTTTTTTTTATATTTAAATAAAAATGTTATTGACGACACTGAAATTAATATCTCACGTTTTATAAATTAATATTTGTTATAATCGACAATGTTTACTAAGCTGCTAAAATAAGTGCTATGTTTGATTTGGTTTGGTTTAGTTTGGTTTACTGCTATACGATTGTTACAAATAGGTAAACTTTTCTTTGAAGGTTTCAGTGAAATAAACTTTTTTTTAAAGTTGATAACAGCATGTTGCACTTTTATAGGTTTAAATCTATTAAGAATACATCTGTTAGAATAAGCGTTCAATTCCAATAGTTTCTTTATTTGCCATAATAATTGCTATAGTGGCTAATAAAAGACTAAAGACTACTGAGCACTTTGCATATGTAGAGAACGATAAAAACCCATATATTGTTTTGTAGCATTAATGTAAATCAATTCACATAAATTTTCAGCAAACCGCTTCATTGTAATAAATTCTTGTCGTTTTTATTAAAATCGAATAAAAAAGTTTAAAAAATTGATTTTTTGACACTTTTCCAAAGTTTTATCTTTGATGTCCAGAAATTTATTTTGCCAATCATACGAAACAAACGTCTTTTTACCAAAATGACAGAAAGCTCACTAAAAAGTCATTTTTTGATATTTTAGTCGATTTTACTTTCAAACCATGAAATATTAACTCATTTAAAAATTTATGAAACATAAAATTTCTATGAGAATTGTTAACATTTTTAGTGACAAATGAATTAATTTTTAATAAAGTTCATTGTTTTTCATCTTTAAAAAATAATTCCCAGTTATTAAAATTTTTACTTTTACTTTTAGTTTTTAGTTTTCTAATTTCACAGAGCTAATGTTTTTAAAAATTGTCTAAAATTAGTGTATTTTAAAGCAATATGTTTAAATAAGTGTAGTTGTTTTAAAGTATTTCATTAATGCAACAATTTAAAAAGCTAGAGATCTTTAAATAAATATAAATTATTGATAACACAATAATATTTATTTCACTCTTTCTAAATGTAAACATGAGTCGTTCTTTGAAAAAAAAAACTTGTTTTATGTTTAAACGTGTTAACGTAAAAGCAAATATTTAAAGAAATTCAATAACTTTAACTTGTATATTTTGATCGAATTTTGTTAACATTTTTAATATTTTGGTGCAAAATATGTGAAAGAATTTTTTTTAATTTATGAAAAAATTTTGATTTTTTTGTGTTTCTAATCATAAATACTGTTGCAAATTAATATCGGCAATTCAAACCTTTAATCATATCTAAAAAGAAGTTCTTTGGTTAATCTGAAATTTATTTCTTTGGATAAAGTGCCATTAAAATCACACATTTTTTCATTTATAAAATCTATTGGTATTGGTGATATTGATTTACACAA
Source organism: Mengenilla moldrzyki (assembly GCA_000281935.1). Classification (NCBI taxonomy): domain Eukaryota; kingdom Metazoa; phylum Arthropoda; class Insecta; order Strepsiptera; family Mengenillidae; genus Mengenilla; species Mengenilla moldrzyki. The sequence goes on along the minus strand of AGDA01017438.1, from coordinate 13,794 downwards.
ATTGAGTAACTTTTTCTAATATTAAACTAAATGGATTTAATGTGCCTTATAATTTTTTTTAAATGGAAGCTGTATTCTCGTTTTTTATATTTGCTGAGTAATTATTTATTCGACAAAATAATAAATTACTGAAGAATTTTATAAAAAATAAAATAATTCATATTCATAAAATTGGGATTATTTTGCTTTAAAATTGTATGCGGTCAAAACCATACGATTTTTTTCCTTTAGAATGAAAAACTTTATGGAACATTGAAAAATTTCATTTATGTGTTGCTATAAATTTTCTTTTTTCATATGCGAAAAATAAAATAAAGAGCGTAAGGATTTATTTCGATTTTTTCATTATTATTGAATAATGTGTATGAGGAAAAAAACAAATTAATTCCTTACTTTAGGAAAGCGCACTCTATTCTTTTGAATTTTACACGTAATATTAATAATTTTTTTCAAATAACACTTAAAACATCCACTTTGAATTCAAATGTTTTCAATTATTCGAACATAAAATGAAGGATTATGTTCAAAGACAACTGTATCTTTTATTACTTGAATGCTTTAACCTAAATATTATTTGTGTTCACGTTATTTGAATTTTAAAAAGTCTCATTTCAATCTTGTTTTTTTTTTCAAATATCACTTGGTTTACGAATTTTTTTTACAATTTTGATGTTTGAATTCATTTTTTTAGTTATTTTTAATTACATGACAAGTTCCAATTTTTTTTATCAATAAACGGTTGTAAATATTTCATGTCCTCAATTTAAAACCACTGTAGTCGGCGGCATCACTTATAATGAGCTTTCATGTTGAATTATCAAAGTAAAACTAATTAATTTTTTGGGATAATAGCCATTTTTGTATTTTTTTTTGTAATTAAATAATTATTTAGTATATTTCATATATAGAGAAAAATTAGTAACAGTAACGATAGTTTTGATAATGACAAACCAATTTGCTAAATTATAGTATTAAAGATTTAATAAAATTTGTGCGAAACTAAAGTAACCAATAACAAAAACAATCAAAGTCTGTGCTGATTTTGATTTTAAAAGATATTATTATTAGCTTCAAAAAATTATTTTTTAAAAGACCTTATTAGGGAATCAATAATGAATTTGAAATAAATGGTTATTCAAATTTATACTATTTTTTTTAGAAAAAAATAAATTATAGTTTCTAAGCTTTAATTCAAGTAAACTGAGAAAAATAGCATACGTTGTAATAACAATTTCAACAGTTGCTTAATTATTTATATAAAATGGCTAAAACAACCAAAATACTGATTTTCTTAAAAATTACAAAAAATTTAATTTAATTGTCTGAAAATAGTTAATTTAATGATATATGGAGGTGTTTCCTCTGTCTTCTAAAATAGTTCTAATGAAAAAGTTTGTAGTTATTAAGACACTTTTTATTCACTACGTAAAATGTGAATAGCTGTTAAATCGCTATTTTGAAATAATTCTATTTACTATTTCTATTAGTTGAGGAAGAATTAGCCAATGAAAATAGTTAATATCGCTAATGTTTTTTTCTCAGTGTACAAAATTCGATTATTAAAATCTTTTAACGTTATTTTTAAGTCACTGCAATATGTTTTATAAAAAAATTTAGATTTAGTGGAGAGCCAACGGTAAATTTTTAATTTATGGTACCAATTAGAGTGTTATATACATCAATATCGATGCTGTTCAAGTTATTACTTTACAATCACAATAAAATATCTTTATTAAAAAAATAAATATTTTGTATTAAGTCTAAAGATTATTCATTTCCATAGTTTTTTGATTAAACATTGTTCGTTAATTGCAAATTAATTTACATTTAACAAAGCAGTATTAGACTTATTACAGAACCATTATTTTAGATTTTCTAATTGCACATCTATTCATAGTTTTCACTTTACGAAAAAATAAAAATAAAATTGTTTACATTTTAAACGTAATGGATAAATGTAAATTGTTTCCAAGCTAATGTAAACAAATTTTAATGAAATAAAGAACAAATTTGAAACTACCTTAATAAATTTTAAATTAAACTTTTTGGAGAGATTAATTTTTTATTTAGTCGATAATCTTAAATAAGAGCATTAATCTTTTTCATGTTTAAAGGCGACTCTTCTTTGATACATTTTTTATGAATTTCACTTCAGAAAAATAAAATAAAAGCTGAATCTTTGAAATAAATCGTTTGAATTCTAATATGCTTTTTTCTTAACCAAAATAAAAATTTAATTTGAAATTTTTTCAAATTGTAGTTTCATTATATGTAAAGAAGCGAAAATGTAAAAATTCCGCTTTCGTCAAAACTAATTTTGGAATTTTCGTTAAAATTTTTGAATTTCTTTTTGTTAATTAAATTCATTAATTTAATTTATGTGTATTTTTTGTTTTTTGGGGAAAATCGTTACTGCTATTTGTCTCGTTATTATTTCTTTTCAGCGTAAACAATTTAAAAGGAGCCAATTTACTTCTAAAGCCCTCTTTTACAATTCATAAATAGAAATTTATCAAAAGATAAATTCCTGAATTTATCTGTTATATTTTACTCTAAGAGTACTTGTGTTTCGACACGGATTTCGTGCTGCGATTGAGAGTTTGCTAGAAAAAAATGTAAAATTAGGAAATTCGTATAATGTTAATTTAATTTAGAATAGTTTTCTCTTTAACTTATAGTATTCGCTATAAAATTTATAGCACTTACATATTTTTTGCAATACGAGTTTAAAAGCCAAAAATTGTTTTTCACTTTTTATATACATTTTGGATATAAATAAATAACACTTTTTTATATAATGATTTTTATCATTACTCTTTATCTGATTATATGAGTATCGATTTTTTATTCAACAAAACATAATTTTCGGATTATTAAGTACATGCATGAAATTAGTTTTATAATAGAAAAAAAAAACGTAGAAAAGTAAAAATAAAACAGAGCTATGAAAAACTCGTGTTTCATGTGTTTTTATATAAAGTGAAATGTAATTATTCCTAATTAATACTTTAACATAAAAGTCAATTTGAAAGAGTAAAATTTATTTTTTGCCGAGAAATTTATTACCGAAGTTATAAATATGTTAATGAATGTATTGATTTGGGGTGTCGGTCTAATTTTATTTGAAATTGCCTAATTGATAAGTCAATATTTTTTGATGGAAGTGAAACGTGGTCTGAACTTTTTTAATTTTTAACTTTTCTTATGCTTTTTAGCTATCCGAATTATGAAGCTTGATCCAAATTCTTTTGTTTATTTTCAGTTTTTTTCTTTTGTTTTTCATAAAAAAATTTAATAAATTCACTCTTCCATAAATCATGGTTTTTTTAATATTTTTCGATTTTCAGGTATTTTCAATTTCTTCGTTATTTGTTTTTTCGTCTGTTTATATCTTTGGGAAATAAGTATAATGCAAAAAGTTCCGAATATAATTTTTATTATTCATTTATTCAAAATTTTTGAATCAATTTCTTTCTAGTACAATTGCATTTTAAAAGTTCAAGAATAGACAGCGAAAATTACCATGTGAATTACCTTTTGTAATTAAATAAAGATAATAGAAGTGAAAAATTTGCGTAATTTTTCATCGTACATTTTTCTTATTAATTATTACAAATATTATTGCGCTGGTATCTCATTCCAATTTCGTTAACTAATTAATTTATTTAATTATAATTAATAAATGTATTCACAACTAATTAAAAAATATGGTAATTTAATTTTCCTTCAAAAATCAATTTAACACGGAAAAGGAAATAATAGCACAATTAAGTTTTATGTCATAATTAAGATTCCTTGAGCTGCTGTTTTTTTTTTTAAAAAGAGCTGCAATAAAAGATTATAATAAAAGATAATAACAAACACGTTATAATTATTGTTCAAAAATTATTTTTGAAACAACGAAGTTAAAATTTTCATTTTATAATCTTCCTTCTATACATTACAAGAGTCACTTTTTTTATAAAAATTCAGATGAAATCAAATAAATCAATAAACATACATTGCTGAACGAATTACTCTTTACAATTTTAGCTTTAATTTAGAGGGTGTTAAATTAATTTCGGCCTTAAATAATGATTAAACTGATAATTTGACGATGTAACTTGTTTAAAAACTAGTTTAGTAAAACTTAATTTTAAAATTAAACATTGTATTATAAATATTTGACAATAAATAAAATTTAATATAAAAATTCAAAACCCTGTATCAACAGAGTTTTTTCCTTCGTTACAAAAAATCAACAGCAATATTGTAATTATAGAAAATTCAACCCATATAATAAACAAATATTTGAACTCGTCTAGGTTTGGGAATATAACAAATATCTTTATAGCATAAAAATTTTTCATATTTCTGTGTAATAAAATAGATACGTAGATGTGTGTACATATTATTTTTTTCTTTCGGGACATTATAAAAATAAATTCAAATAACGTATACTGGACTCTTATTTTTATTGTATATCTGTAACAAAGCTTTAAAATAAGTTATTAAATTAAAGGAGGAGACTAAAATAAATATTTTTTTTAAACAGTAATAAAAAATTCCTTGAGTGTAAACTTAGTTATTTAAGATTCAAGTTTTAAAATTCAGGCAAGAAATATAAATCATTGATTTTGCAAAGAAGACATTTAGATTTCAGTTCATTTATATATATATTGCTGATTTTGATCTTTACCATTCAAATATTCCTATTTCAAATTAACATACTCTGTGTAATGATTTAATTTTAGTCTAACACTAATTTCTATTAATTAGTTCGTCCAATAAGTGTTGAAATATTGAATGATCTTCAGCCGTTTTCGGAAAACAGAAAATACGAAATAAAATGTGAAGTAATTGGATCTCGTCCTCCAGCAAAAATTACATGGTGGTTAAACAAAGATGAATTACCGAATCATTCGCAAAAAGTATGCTGTTATTTAAGCACAGTGAAAAATTTAAAAAAAATCAATTACCCTTTTTAATTGAAAGTAATTTTTCTTAAAGGATTCAACTGATGCTAATGTAAGTACATCAATTCTGATCTTTACTCCAAGTAGGACGGATAATGGAAAAATACTCACATGTCGTGCACATAATTCATTTGTTAAAGATGGTATTGAGGAATTTTCTATTGAATTGGATGTTTTTTGTAAGCGTGCAGCAATTCATTTTGCGAAATTTATCTCATTATTTTTTCTTCGCTCCTTATAAATTTATTAATTACTTTATAATTGAAAGAAAACCCTTGAACGTTTTCACTTCATCATCGTACATGTTTATAAGTCTTATTCGACTCTATGCGAAACAACTCATTTACACATTTTGAATTATTCTCCTTCTAATGCATTTAAATTAGATTTTTAATTTAATTTTACACGTATGTTAAAACAGAAAACACGACAAAGTATAACTTTGACGAAGAAAGAATAAAATTTACATACGTAAAGTATGTAAATGTCATATCATTATGTAGAAACGTTATATTTTTCAGATACGCCAATATTGTTTTTAACGCTCGGCAAAAATATGAATCCCGAAGATATCGAAGAAAATGATGATGTTTATTTTGAATGCAAAATTAATGCGAATCCTGCAGCTTACAAAGTCATTTGGAAACATAATGTAAGTACTTTATTATATTTATTACACATAAAATTTTCTATTTATGAAAAAAAAAAATGCTAACGATTTCTGTCAATTGCAAGTGAATATTTATCAACTTTTTTCTTTGTGTATAAAAAAAATACTACACATTATATGGCTTTATTATAATAAATGTAAAATCATTAAATAATTCTATCAAAATAAGATTTTATTAACTTTTTTTGTTTATAACGAGCAATAAGTTAAGATTAAATAAGGAAATTTTATAAAATTTTCTTTAAACGTACATAAATTAACATATATCTGAATTTCAGAACAAAGCCAAATAAAAACTATTAGTGTATTTTACTGAAACTTTAGTTTAGAACAATGTTGCCAGGGCAAAATCGAAAAATTACCATACGCAAGTATCAAAATTCCCTATTTTTACGTAAATTACCCCACGCTAAACATTAAATTATCCCACGATATTTTATGCTAATTAAATAGTGAAATGCGCAATAACAGACAAGATCTTTCGATTATAAGATTTTTAATTCTTATAGTCAAAAAAGACTAATATAAAGGGAATTTTACGTAAATACGTTTGATTTCAAATCACATGTGCTGATTTTAATTTTATATTATTATTTAAGTCAAGATCTTCATTTCTGTTCGAGTGTTTTCATACTAATCATTATTCAAAAAAAATTGGGAATCGTTGTTTTATAGATATAAGCTCTTTTTTATTTTTTTATTTTTATTTTTTACAAACAAAGTCAGTATTTTCAGAATTATATAGTATTAAATTTTGTGTTTAAAAATAATGTAACAATTTCAGAATCTATTATATATAGCAGGGGAGGCCAAGATGTCGACTGTAGTTGACTGATCGACCGCTAAGGTTGTGAAAGTAGCCCACAAGTTTAAATTGAACAATTTATTTCCTATTAAATTTTATATTTGATAATGTAAATATACTTGAAAATATAATACCAATTAAGTACGATTCTGAACTTAACCTCAGTTCTTACAGTAATATATGCTAAAAAATCAAAACAACTTTTTAAACCAGATAACGGTTAATAACGTATGCATTGTCGCCCACGCAATATATTTAACAAAATAAGCCGCCCGTAAAGAATAAAAGTTTAGCCACACCTTATATATAGAATGACTCAATAGCATTTGTTGTTAATAAAAATCTTTGTTTAAAAAATATTTGATTTTGGATAAGTCAAATGTAGTTCTATCTTTAAAACAGCAATATATAGTCATATGGATGTTATTAAATACAAAAAAAACGTCGTATCCATATACCATAAAAGTATTGTTTTAAATCCAACCGTTTTTAAGATCTTTAATGATCTATTTATCAATATATTCGCAGAAAGTTAATGTTTGATCAATTACCACAACTATCCGTAGCAAAAAGGATTTTTATTTGTATAAATATTAAATTTTTTGACAGCTTTAAAAATATATTAATAAAAAGTTTTTAAATTAGAAAATAAAATAATTATATTTTTATTATTATAATTTATTGTTAAAATTTATGAAGCCTAGAATAACTTAAGATCCAAAATACTTTCAATAAAATTTCCAAAACTTAACCATTACTTCTGCTATTTTATTCTCAATTAACTTAATATAAATATACACATTTTAAAGTTTATATTGTATGGTAGGGAAAGATTAGTATGAGCATATTTTCGATATTGAAATATTTTATTAAGAAGAAATCAATAACTATTAGCAAGCTTTAAAACTTTATATCTTTCACAATTGTATTATAAGCTAATGAAAAAACTTAATTAAACTGAATTGACGTTTATTGTTGAATATTATCTACATGTAATTCACCAAATATATTTCATTTTTTATATTTGAATTCAGTAATAACTAATAATTTTTTTATTCACTCAATATGTTAAAAAGAAAAAGATTAGAAGATATAAATTTTATTACCTTTTCATTTACTAAAAGTTCATTGCATGTAAAAATTGTTTTATAGGTTTCATATGAAAATGAAACCTTTTAAATAATTTTTATATAAATTTGTAATCAAATGTACGTTTTATAGTATTTTGTTTATAAGGATTTATTCACCTAGAATTGAAAACCTATAGTATTCAATTATTCCTTAATTTATATATGTGTTTGAATAATCAATAGGGGCAAATAATTCAGCACAATCAAAAAAACGGTATCATTGTGAGTAACGAGGCTTTAGTTTTACAAAAAGTAACTCGAGAACAAACCGGGAATTACACTTGTACTGCATCGAATGTTGAAGGAGATGGCGACAGCAATACTGTTCATTTGAAAATTATGTGTAAGTTATTGCTTAAAAGAAAAACCTTCGTAAGTATTGAAGAAAACAATAAGTTAGAGACATATTTTACAAATGATATCAGATTTAATTAAACTTTTTTAATAATTTCGAGTTCCCATTTTTGACTTTGATTTTTAAATTTAGTAACATTTTTTTAAAACTTGTTTATTCGATTCAGGCAAGAGATATTAAAATTTAACACTATTGTTTATAATAATTATTGTAATTATAATAATTATTATAATATATATTATATTATTATAATATAATAATCAGAAATATTTATCATGCAGGGCTAATTTTCGTTTTATTTTTATTTTTTTTAGAATCGTCATCACATAATAAAAAATATAAATTTTTTTCAATTTTTTTTAAAATTAAATTTAAGGCTGAAAATCCCTTTTCACATAAATATATTGTTGAAAACTGAAGCAAATGTTTGATTGCAGTATCATATAATAGTGGATATTCATTTTTAATAAGAATGAAAAACACTCCTATATTTTCTTCTTTAATACGTTTTTTAAGTGTCAATCGTTAATAATTTCTAAAAGTACGTTTTCTTCTAAATGTGGTAAATTAAGAAACACTGCTCTAATGAATTATAGTCGAAACTGAATATAGAGTGATACATTTGGGATACACGTAGATAAATGAAAATAGTTGGAAAAAAAATCGAAATTGGACACTTCGGGATGTTTTTTTCTTAGTTTGATACTTCTATGAATCTTTTGAAATACGTCTATTAATTTGTTTATAATATTTATTATTAAGTTACTAACGAAATAAAATCTACAATATATGTTCATAAACAAATTACTCGTTTCGTTTTTTATTTAAGTTTTATTACTTCTATAAACTAATTAATAGGGTTCATGTATTTCTTTTCCCAGTGTATGAATATTAAATAATTTTATTAATTTCTCTTAATTCTTCAAAAGTATAATTAAAACATCTATATTAATCAATGTATTACTGCGAATATTAAATATTTGTTCATTTAAATCTCAAAGAAATTATTTTTTGTTTATAATAAAAATTTGAAAATTTTTAATGAGGTTGCTCAGTCTCTTTATCCTTAGTTGACTGCGTCACTGTGTCACATTGACTAATCGAATGTACCAAAATCTAGTTTGTGTGAAAGCTAAATAAGAAAATATATTGTCACGAAACAATAGTGCAATTCATTCTTAGCTATAATTAAATATGTACTTATCACGTAAATATTACTAATATTTCATGTTCCGTTTTAAAAAAAAGAAGTATAAACTATAAGCAAACTATTAATCTTATTAATATATCATTATTATTTAAAATTTTATACGTTACGTTTAGTAATTTTTATGATAATAAATTCTTTAAGAGAAGGTCTTCTTTTTATAATATATTTAGACTCTCATAGTGTATTAAAAGTAAATGTGAATTTTTCATTACAAATAATATTTTGATTTATTACTTTAGATAAGCCAATTTGTAAGAATGGACAGAAGAGAATTTATGGGGTAGCACGTCAGGAAGTGGCAAAAATTCAGTGCGAAGTTGAATCGTATCCGCAACCTGATAATTTTAAATGGCTGTTAAATAATTCAGCAGAAACGATCGAAGTGCCAGAGACCAGTTATCAGTATGATAAATTGATATCGATTTTAACATACATACCAAATTCGGAATTCGACTACGGTACGGTTTCATGTTGGGCTAATAATGCGGTTGGCCAACAGTTAGTGCCGTGCATTTACGAAATTATACTGGCCGGTAAACCAGAGATGCCAGTCAATTGTTCACTGTTCAATCAGACAACGGATTCGCTTGGAATCGAATGCGTTGAGGGATTCGACGGCGGACAACCACAATTCTTTCTACTGGAATTATACGATCAGCAAACTGGAGTTTTGCAAGCGAATTTGACAGCAAAATTGCCAGTTTTCTTAGTTAGCGGGTTAGAACCCGGCAAAATCCTTAAAATTATTGTTTACGCAATGAATTCGAAGGGCCGAAGTGATGGGGTGCTGCTTGAGGGGTTTACGTTAAAATCAGCACAAAAACAAACAGGCATAAGTAAATATTTTTTTATTTAATTAATTTTCTACATAACTTTCGTTGCCTGTTTTTTTGCTGTCTTAAGATCGGAAATATTTTTTAATTAAAATTTTAATTTTCACAAATTTTTCATAAAAAAAAGTTAATTAGCAATTATAAGAAGACCTCTTTTCAGCTTAATAATTGTACAAAAGTTTTTCTTAATTAATTTATAAATATTTTATGGTGCTTCAAAAATATTATTTCCCTAAAATATTCATTACGATTTTTTATGCTTTTTACGTTCGCAAATTGTACATTCAAAGTTTTTTCTTTCAAATAACATTAAAAATGTAATTAATTCTTAAAACTTCGAAACTGACTTTGTAAGAATTAAAAAGTAATTAACGAATTCCAAAAAAAGTCTATAAATTTTTTATTAAAATTTAATATAAAGTGTCTCTTTATTAGTTTTTTTCTTTTCATTCAAAATATTTCTGCTAGTAAATATGTATTAATTAGTCTTAACGAAAAAAATGGTAAATTTACTAAGAAATTACTTGTGAAAAATAAGCTTTTAAGAAATTTGCCATTTTAATTTTTAATTTTTATATGACGACATTATTCCGAATAATTTATTTGGACTTTAAGAAAAAAATTTCAAACTGAAATAAGCAATGAGGAATGATAAATTTCACCATAAAATTCGTATTTTATTCAAATGGTGTTTTCTTAAGATGGGAAAAGGAATGAAAATGTTACGAAAATTTAATAATGCTTTTTTCTTTTGTTTTTTAGATATAGCAAAAAGTTATGAATTTCCTTTCCTTTTGGGAATTTTAATTGGACTTATTGTGATATTGTTATTAATTAGTTTAATTATTGTGGGAGCTTTAAAGTGTCGTTCTAGCTCGAATGATTTACCGCACTCGGCACACCACCTTTCAAATCGATCTCTTAATTCGAATTTTAAGGATAAAGTCACTATAGCGATACGGTCCGAGTCTGATGATTTACTGGATAAAGATGATAAAAATCCAGATGTGATACCGTCTAATAAAGGTCTATAATTTTATATTAAAAATTTTACTCGTAAATTTTCGTTATTCGAACTTAGGGTTGTTTTTCTTATAGCAAAATTTTGTTCAAATTTTCAGAAGTAATAAATTTTTATTTAAAAATAAAAAAACATAGATTCGGATTATCAACTGGAACAAAGCTTCAATAAGCTAAATATTGCAATTGGAAAAAATGATTATCAGTTGAAAACGGTGCCAATAAGAGAAAAAAATTTACAAAATTCAATTATAGTAAGTATATTTTTTGCCAAAATGAATAAAAAAAAATTGCAAATTTTAATGAAAGTTTCTGCTTGGAAACATTTGTTTTGCTTGGAAAACTTTTTAAGATTTCCTTCTAGAAATAGTACTTTTTGTATGTGTGCATACTTTTTATGAACAAATATTGAAAAAGTTTAGAAGCTTTCAAGTGCATATTCTATATACAAATGATTCTGTTCCATTTAGGCGAACGATTCAGTATACGCTGAATTGAGTATAAGTGATCAATCGTCTTCGGTGTCAAATTTGGCCAAACTATCACCTAATCGAGTACCAAATGATAAAATAATTTACGCTCAAATCGACCATACTAAACGATATCTTCCCAATTTACCTAACAACGCCATATCGATACCGCCATATTTTACCTCAAATACTATGAAATCGAATTCATATCATCGGGAAATTGTGACTGTGAAAACACCTTTAATGGGGCATCAGCAAGAAAGTTGCGTGTAAATTCGCTGGAAATAACGAAAACCAGTTGAATTCAACGTGACGATAAAATGAATACGCTTGATTTTATTGCTAGTCAATGAAGATTTGTCTACTGAAGATACTAAAAAAAAATATCATTCCATAAGTGTTAAAGAGATAAAAGTTAATTTATTGTTTTTGATGATTTTTTGTAATCGGAAAAAAACGTTATTTTTGAAATGTAAATGACTATGCGCGCTTTATCGAGATCACTCAGCAAAACGATGAAGTCACAATCGCCATTTTTTAGTTTAGTTTTGAAATTCGTTGAGTGTAATTGATTTGTGAAATATTAGTCAATAATTTCACAAATTTGTTACTATTTATATTCGTGGATGGTTTAAAAGGCATTAGTGACAGTATGATATCGAACGGCGAGTTAGTTTGTGACGGATCGTGGAATTTGCGGATTTTTGTAACCGATTTGAAAATTGAGCGAAATTTAAGAGTCAAAAGCGATTTGCATATCGGTGGCGTAATGCTGAAGTTGGTCGAAGACTTAAGTACGCTTATTATTCAGTACAATGGCCGTTTTCGGCTCGTTTTTCAATTTTCCGACCAAAATAAAGAAATGCTGCACCTGTTGCAAAATTGGTCACTGACGCTCTAATCAAGTCGGTTCATTACTAAAAATAGCATCTGGATTTTTGCAAATTGACGTCAATTTCATTTTTCGTGAAAAACTTATTTTTGAAACACGATCTAGTAATAATTTTAGAAATTTAGAATTTTAGAATTTCTCATCGCAGAAACTGGATATTATTTTTTGACACTGACAATTTTTAAAAAACGTGAATAAAGGTCATTGCGATAAAACAATCACAATTGTTCTCATTGTGTTTCTTTTTCAATGAATAAAATAATTTTGTAAAAAATTACGATAACTTTATGATTGGTTATCAACACAAAAATTAAATTGACTATCAATTTTTTGTGCCATTTTTGGCTGACATCGTTTTAAAAGTTATCTGCTATATATGTTTTAAAGTTAAAACTGTACATGTTCGACCTTGTTTCTCCTACTATTATTTTTTGGCTTGCAAAAAAATGTATGCAATATGACCTTTTTATATTTATCTCATTAAAAAACACCCATTGCTTTATAAGACTGAAGAATTTATGAGATAAACCACATATGAGCTTCAGGAGTTTAAAAAAAATGAACGTGAAGAAAATTATGAATTTGCTTACATAAACTCTACCCCATATATTAAAGACTTATATAGCTTTATCAACATAAGTGAAAATCAAATTTCTTAATAGTTAAATGAAATCATTTCTTGCGATTTTCTAATGGTTGTAAAATTTTTCTATCAATGAAAAATTGGTTTTCAATAGTAATGGGTCATAATTTGAAATTTCAGATATATTTTTATACCCCTTAGTACCTATGAATATTAATTTTTTAATTTTTCAAATAGCATATAAATATGAATAAAATTCATTTTCATGATATTACACGAAAATTTAATTGTTATCGGTAAAATAAATGAATATATAATAAAATTATGCGTATTTTCAAATGAATTAAAAACTGAAATGTTTTAAATATTTTTTAAAACCAGTACCTCAACAATTCTTTCATATATTTACCTTGTACTTGGTACAGACCTTATAATAACATACGTCGTGTCCAATAAGTTTGTCCCAAACGGGACAAAATTGAAAAGTATTTTTGTAAACTTACTCAGTCTTGTACAAAAACATAGGAGTCGAGTAATCCTAGGTAACTATGACGTAAAATTGTCCCGTTTGGGACAGACTTATTGGACACGACTATAGAAGCAATTTAGAAGACAACCACAGAACAACGCGTGGCATGCTGTGCAGCTAACTTAAGTCGTGTCCAAAAAGTCTGTCCCGAACAGGACAATTTTACGTCATAGCTACTTGGAATTACTCAACTCCTATGTTTTTGTACAAGGCCGAGTAAGTTTGCAAAAATACCTTTCAACTCTGTCCCGAACAGGACAGACTTTTTGGACACGACTATAGAATGAGAGCTCAGATGAGGAAATATTTTCCGTATTGCTACAATTACATATACGTATACGT
>AGDA01017304.1:0-14239 GCA_000281935.1 Mengenilla moldrzyki | reverse complement strand
ATCAGCCACCTTTCGACACACTCAGTAACTCCCATAGCCTTTAGGTGTTCAGATGAACAAAAGTCATACAACAAAGGAAAACACAAATTAAAAAGTTGATAAGAACTAATGCAAGAAACACTTATTGTTTTCACAATTATTTTTATTTATTCAAGGCCCACAGGAAACTAAGACTTTTTTGCTTACAAACATATTTATACTTGTAAAAAAGACATTTTTGTGAAAGGGGTTTTTCAAACTAATGAATTCTAGAGAAATCCAATAGTTTGGTTGTTAATTTAAACTTAATGTATTCATCGAAAAAGAATTAAAATACTGAATTATTAGAATTCCGAAGAAAAGTTTTCAGAATTTTTTCCTAATTAATAAACTTAAAATACTTTTTATAGTTTTTTAAATCAAGTAGTTGATTATGCTTAAAATTGAGCAAATATTTTAAGTACGATTTACGGTTCAAAGTATTGCTTTTAAGTTTTGAGTACAACTTTGGTACAAGTATAGCTTTTGTAATATTCTTATCATCAAAAATTTGAAAGCAACGTAATAATTCGCTAATTTTTACTACAGTAGACCATTCATGCAAATTTTTCGCATTTTCCAATTGCAATTTGAAGAATAAAATTAAATTTTCATTTACTAAATTTTCATTACTGACAGTCTAAAAAGCAAAAATTGAAAAAAAAAAATATTAAACTTACTTCATATAAGGATTATTTGTATATATTATCGAAAAAAAGAAATCAAATGAGAATAAAGCTAACCTGCTAATGTTAAAAGTAAAAATAATCGATTTTAAACTCTCATAACACCTCAAAATTTTCAAATGAGCATTATTTTATATTTATTTTATTTTTAAATGTACTTCTTTGGTAAAGGGTTAATTTTTTTATTCTGTAAATTTTCCTTCGAATTTTAGAAGTGTAAATTTAGAATATTTCTCTTAATAGAGCGAGTAATAAATTTTGATTGGGACATAGTACTTATTTTATTTGCAGTCGATGCTTGTGAATTTCAAAACTCTAACTTTATTTTACTATCTGTTTAAAGTCCCGCTTCTCATTTTTATAAAACCCTAATTGAATAGGAATATTTACAACATATTTGTAACTAAATATTTTCCTTAACGCTGCTTTAACGTTTTTAGCTTAGAAATTGAGTTTACATGCGAAAAAAAAATACGTATACACTGAATAATCAAAAACATTATTATGGTTACTAGTACAAACAAACATTGATACTGATTAAATGTCAGATGAAAAAAATAAAATGGAAGCACAAGAGTAAACACCCTGTTACCCTTTATTTTCTACAAAAACTAATTAATTGAGAAACAATTTTCTAGTTTATGTTATCAATGTATAAAAATGCATTCCACACAAAGCATGTAAAAACATGTGTTAGAACACATCGTAAATGTATTATATATAGGTGACATTACATGTGATATAACATTATTACGGCACGTGTAATAGCATATTAGCAACATGATTTTTCATGTTTTTTTTATTTGTTATAAAACGTATTTTGGCACAGAGTTATTGCTTGTTATAATTTATATGAAGTTATTTAAAATTTAAACTTATACCAAAATTTTACGATGAAATTTTAATAACGTTAAATCTATAATATCATCTTTAATAACCATTTCAAATTTACGAATCAGATCATTAAATAAGAAACTATTTTCGAACTTTTCAGAATCCACTTGAAATCGTTCATCTAACTGGGCACGTTTATCAATTTCAGCCAAAACTGTTGAGCGATTTACCACATTATTTTCAAAACTACCAGTGACTTTTCGGCGATATTTGTTCAAAATATCATTCGAATCTTTATCATCGAAATCAATATTTCGCGGAGATAAATCACCTGGTGATTTAACATTTTGTCGACTTTTGTTAAAGCCAATCTTGAATTTACCAAAAAAGCTCTTTTTAGCCACAAACGGTTTTTGCGTTGGATCGAAACTAACAGTTTTTGGAACTGGATTACTCACTGAACGTTTTAAACTTGGTATTTCGTTTGAGACGGTTTTAGTAACAGGTAACTCCGTACCACTGCTACTACTGTTTGAGTTTAAACTTATACTACTAAATCGATTCAAATCGGCTAACTTCAACTCTGAACTTGGACTTAATATTTGTCTTATTACATTTTTAGATGTATCAGCAATTTTATTTTCAACTTGCAACACATTATCCTGGATTGAATGCAACAGCGAACTTAACTTTCCTATAATCGAATAAAATTTTGAAACTTGTTACACATTGATATACTAAATTACCTTTAGTTGGAGATTTACGATTTGATTCCGAAATAGGAATCGAAGATTCACTAAAATCTTCGGATTTCATTTCATCAGGATCTACTTCCGTTGTACGATCTGAGTCGGAAACAAGAACGTCCATCGACCAGGCACTATCGCTATTCTGATCAACTGGTTTCAGCTCGTTCATTTTTTCAAAACCCTCGGTATCTGAAGGCGACACTTCTGTACTCCAAGCTTCCGACTGAACAGATTCATCGACTGGTGCTAGGCTTTCTGAAAACTGTTTCACTTCAAATTTACAAAACTTCTCATCAATATCCTCTTCAATTGTACAAGTCTCGTTTTTCGTTTGCGTTTCGCTCAAAATTGACGTCGTTGGACTCAAACGTATAGAAATATTCGGTGTGTCTCGATCAGACACTTGAACCGATAACATATCTGCAAATGTATCTGCCACTTCTTTATCATTGCCATCCGTTGTTTCAGAATTCGTTGAACTGTTAGCACTAGAAACTTGTTCACTGATAGCTTCTAGAATATCAGAGGCATTAGTACCTGTCAATGAATATTCGTCAACAGAAAATCGATGTTTTTTATCGTCCTTTTCGCATGCTTCGTCTAAATCGTCATTAAAATTATCACTATTCTTCAAATTTTTTTCAATCTCTTTGAAATACATTTCCTCGGATAGAAGTTTTTTAGTTTGCCCGATTGGTAATAGTAGAACTGTTATTTTAGTCTGTAGTGATTGGTCAGCACTTAACGATTGTGATGATGTTTTTCTTAATGATAATGATTGAGGTACATTTTTCAGTAAATGTTTTAAATATTCTTGTAAAAATGCCTTTGATTCATCGACCTCATTGGCTAATTCGTGATAAAATTTCAACTATAAATATTATAATTAATTTTTTATATAAAATTTATAAAAATTTCTTCATATATTTCATTTTTATAAAACACACACTGTAACTAGGTAAAACAAATTATAATGATATTTTAAATTATTGTTTATAAAACAAATATCATTTCGGTTATTTTACCATTTAATGTTTATGTATAATGGATACAAGATAAAATTTTCCCACTCCCTCTAATAAAAAAAGAGTTATTACTTTTATTCAAAGCATTTAATAAGCATGTTTAATCTACAAAAATATGTTCTAAAATTTATAGAAAAAGATGTTCTTTGTCGCACATTAATGGGATACTGTCAGATGTTCTCTTCAAATTATTGTAAAGATCAAATTAATTGTAATAAATTTCAAGTCGAAAACCTAACACTCATTATAAATGTGGTAAATGTATATATAAATGCAAATATAAGTGTAATAAATTTGGTTATATATTTTCAAGGATCGAATGACGTTATTAACGGAAACGAAATTTAACGTTATAGCAAAAAAAGTCCTGAAACAGAAATAAAAAGGAAACATTATTTTTTTTCGCCATTAACAAAAACAAAAACTGAAACAAAAAATAATTTTAAAAATAACATTATTTTAACGTTATTTTCAATCAAATAGGGTTTTAAATTTAAAATTTTCAATCCGAAGTTTTTTATTTTTGTTTCGTCAATGCTGTTATAGACTTTATATAAAAGGTTTAACACCCCATCTAGATTTATTCTATTGTATTTGTATTTTTAGTAAGCATTTTAAGTTGTTTTATAGAAAAAAACAGTCAATTATTATTCGATTACTGAAGTTATTTATAAAAAAGCCCGCAATTTCTTTCCCAATCAGACCTTATGTTTTTAATTACTTTATATAGTGATATATGTACACATATGTCCACATACAATTACAAAATATGATGGTTATCAAAAAAATTTTTTAGTCTCCCAGTTACCGCTGTTAGATAATAACTAAAAAATGTATGTTATATTTGAAGTTATATTCATGTGTGTTATATGAAGAAAAAATTAAAATTATAAAATACCAGTAAATTAATTTCGCAAAATTTAAACATAAAAAATTTCGGTTTTTGAAACTCTTCGCACAATTCTGAATTTGTAAAATCATTAATTTTAATTTCTAATAAATTACCAAATATTTCAAACAATCTGTCTAATTTTTCGACAACTTTCATATTGTCTAGCGAATTTAACGTTAAAAAATTTTGTAAAATTTTCGAAACCTCTATGAGCTTCATTCTTACATCCGATGATATTACAAAATCACACACTCCATAAGAGTCGGGAAAAATTATTGCGGGTGCTAAAATTCGTTTAAATATCAAATCGATAAACAAATCATTCTAAAAAACGTATTTCTTTAAAAAAAAAAACGTATTACATTTTACTTGAATGTTACCTTGTTTTCAATTTGTATTAAACTAATCACATATTTCAATAACGATACAATCGGCTTCGGAAGAGTATTTAAATTTTTGATAAAACTTTCAAGAAAATAAATTGAAAAATTGATCAGTGTATCATCAGTAACTTCACGTCTGTTAAATAATTTACTTTATTATTAATAATAATAAAACATATTAAAATAATTAACTCATTAAATTCAAAGTCCTCTAAGTCACGAATTGTTGAAATTAAAGGCTCATACAGAGTAGATTGTAGAAAAATTTTTGACGACAACAATGAATTTAAATAAAGCGTGAATAGTCGCTTAAATCCACATTCATGAGTTGTAAACAATCTGTTTAAAAAATTTTTATAAAATTTCATTTTAAAACTGTATTCCACAAATTTTTCCATTTCGCCATTATAATTATTGATATAACACTGTAGTATTTCGATTAAACCTTTAAAGTACATTTATTAAAAACGCTCATGTATGATAAATTTTTGTTGCTTAATGAACACTTTTTTTTTTAAATTAGAATAATGTTTAAAAATTAAAAATATTATGACATTATGATTGTAACAAAATTATAAGCAGTTTTATAATAAATATATAAAATTTATATCTAAATATACTGAATAAAAAAATAAAAACATAAAAACACTTAAAGACATCTAGAAAAAAAATTAAATAATTGCTAATACAGATATCTGTATCTAGATACAAGTATTCAAAGCAAATTCACCAAAAAATCTAAACATGTTTGTTGATTATTTCATACTATTAAAAATGTTTTGATTCTTAATCCACTTACACTTAAATTTATGATCTTTTATAAATTTAAAATTTCTAATATTTATGGACTAAAAGAAAAGAATTTTCGTTGTGAATAAGCCCACATTTTGAGTACTGTCCAACATATATCTCTAAGTTCAAACATTTCGTTTCTACACAGGAAAATTTGCAACGCAGGAAAAATATGTTAATGGCTTGATACCACGTCTAGACTATATGGTGGGCATATTAACGGATAGAATTTAGTAGCAGAGGTATTGTGATCCATCACGATAACGTAAGGCTACGCATGTCTGCGGTGACTCGCATGAAGCACTTGAATCTCGGTTGGGAAATTTTAATGCAACCACCATATAATCCAAACTTGGCACCAACTAATTACCATCTTTTTCTCGCACTGCAAAAACTTCCTAAGTAATAAGAATTCGGCATTAAGAAAATATTGTAAAAATCTGTTATTAAAGTTTTTCACCAACAAGGGCCAAAACTACTATGAAAAAAAATACAAACTTAAATAACATGTGAAAAACTAATTATATTAGTGATTTTGATGCTAAAATTAAAAACCAATTTTAAATTTCAAATAACTGTTGAAAATAAAACTTTTTTAGAAATTAAGTAATTTTGATCTATCTACTTTCTGCAACAACTATGTTTAAAACTCTAATATTAACGCCATCAGCCATAATTAAAACAAAAAATAAATCATTTGATAAAATCACATTTTCAAACGAAACATTTAAAAAAAAAAATATTAAAAATAAACTTTTTTCAAAAAAAAATTAATTGTATTTTAGGAAAAAGTATCTTTTTTATTTTACAGATATTACTGTGTAAGTTATAGATACAATGTATAAATATATTGAGGTATATAGATACAGTTACTCAATATTAAATCGATTACAGAATTTTAGTAGACAACGTTTATCTGTACAAATATAACTGATCAAATTGGCTATAAAATTAAAAAACATTATAACTCATGTGTAACAAATTCCTATTTTGAAAATTGCTCTTTTTTATAAGCGTTAATTTACGCAAATTGTATATAAATTACAAGAGTCAATTTCGGTTATTTTTAAGACTTAAATACATATACTATAATATTCACATGATTTCTAATTAAATATTATTTTACTTATAGCGAAATGAAGGAATTTATTTGATAACATTTTGCCTCTGAATAAGTAAGCAGGGCAAGTTAAAAGAATTTCAAAACCCGTTATAGAGATATAAAACGATGTCTATGTTTCGTATTTGCTTCAAATGAAGCTCAAGAAAAAGTTCAAGAAAATTTGTTGAAAAATTTCCCCTGCGGACAAAAACATGGAACTCACTTTTCATAAGAGTTGATGTTTAATTTTGCCAAATGGCATAATAGTTTATTAATTAATAAAACGTCTTCGAAGAAAACCACATTTCCGAATAAATTTCGAAACAAAATCATGAAAATATCCTCGGGAACTGAATCGAAATATTTCGCAAGCATTTCTGGTTCAGATCTCAATTGGAATAAAAAATTTGATATGACGACAATTTGTTCCTCACTCAAATAATCACGACAATCGACTAATTCAAAATTATTATTATCATTCAACGAATAAATTCGCGCCGATGTGATCGGATTAGGATTTATCAGCTGATTCGTCGATATAAGAGATTCGTTAATAACTTCATTGGTTATAAAACGCTCAAATGATTGTTTACTATCCGTATAACTCCATAAAACTTCTTGTAAATTTAATAGCGTCTCGTTATACTTGAAATTTTCAAAGAAAAAAATTAATCAAAAAATTGAATTAAAAGCTTAAGAAACATTCACTTACTTTTTCACGAATTTTTTTCAACTCTAATTGCTCTTGCTTAATAAAAGTATGATCTCTATACAAATTTAGGATCAAGTCATACATTTTCAAATACGCGTTCTTTTAATTTTTAGGTCTGTGGCTTTTTTTCTTCACAGACTTGAGTTATAAATTACATTTTCCGCATAATTTTATAAAATTTTCTAAAAAATGGTTAAAAATAAGAAACAAAGACTACGCAAAAAATACCAATATAAAAGGAGAAAAAATCCTAATAAAGTAATTAAATCAAATTTGTAAGTTTCGAATTTAAATTTATTATAAAACCACCGAGCATTAAATCGACTACGTTATCACGTGTTAAATTAACGTTTAAAAATGAAGATTTAAAATGCCCTAAAATATTAAAATTAAGAAACAAAAGTTTCTTAAGATCAACTTTTTAATTACACATATGACAAAAGCTTTATAGCAATGTTTTGAAAAATATTTTATATGTTAAAAATATGTTATTTTTGAAATGTGTTGAAAAAAAATTTTAAAACTTGCTTAACATTGTTTCTTAACAGTTTTTTGTTGTTATTGTTATGCTATATCATTGTTTTTATAACAGTTTTTTAAATTCTTATCGTTTCTTTAATAACATACTTCTGATGACGTTATCTTTATACTAATATATTTTGTAACATATTAGTAACATACTTGTAAATATGTTTTTAACATTATGTTGAAAATATTTCTGATGTTGTTTTTGTCATACATAAACATGCTTTTGCAACAAGTATTTCAAAATATTTGTAATATTTTTATACATTTTCGTTACTATTTTCATATAGTCATTCTGTTTCACAACATTTATTGATACGTCGGTTTCAGTTATAGATATCAATATAGATATCAATGCTCTAAATTCTATAATTTGTAAACAAGAAAAAAAAATAATAAATTTTTGATCTCATGAAATATTTAGTTTGGGAGCAAATTAAGGCTTTTAGAAAGTACATAGATTGTATAAAATCCTTATTTCCTACAGTGAGAAAAAAATAACTGCAAAAAATGCACAACAAATAATTCTTGTTAAATATACTAGAAATATTGTTATGTTTACTGGATATCTTGTGTTGTTCACAAGAAAAGTTTTAAATTTTGATAGAATTAATTATTGTTGACTATTTTAATAGATTTTCTTGTTAAACTCCTCAGTGTTTTTTTCTCGGTGCAGTGTTATTAACAAGTATGTAATAATTATTTTAAAAGGTCTTAAATCACATTACATACTTAATGCTGTAGTTGGTACTTTTGATCGGTGATTTTATATGAGACCTATGCCATGTACTTTTAATGTATTACGCTCTAGTGACATGTACAAAATTTAAAAAAAATCAGTAACTGACTCATGGCGAACTTTTTTTTGATTTTTTTTCATTGACTATTTATTCTGTTAGTTCAGTTATTCGTGAAAATATTCAGCCTGGTATAAGTTTCAAGAAAAATCTTGGAAAAATGGGCCTAGCTGTGGATCCAAATAAAACACTAAATTTAAAAATTCCGAAATTAAAAAATAAAAACACTGAGATGTCATCTTCTGTTTCAGTAAGAAAGGCCAGTTACAAGAATAATAAAAAGTCAGTTAATGTTAAAAAAGATACTAATGTTATTCAAGAAATCAAGAAAAAAAGGAATGCGAAAATTAAAGAACATCGTCGAAACAAAATATTAAGCTTACCAGAAGAATTAGTCAAATGGCTAATGCATATGATGGATAAGTACGATGATAATTACGAAGCAATGTCCCGTGATCAGCTAAATGAATTCCAACACACGCCTAATCAAATCCGGTTATTAATTAATCGATTCAAAAAAACTACTTATCAGTATCCTATGTATTTAGAATCTAAATCAAAATAAAAATATTATTGAAATTATGTAAGTTGATTTTAATTTAATTGTTTAAAAGTTTCAATAGTATAAAAAGGATTGACTCCATATTACCTTACAACTCTCTTATAATAACATCGCGGTTAGAATACAGTGATATCGCGAGGACATCGTAAAGAAATCATGATGAAATTCTAGTCACATCAAAAGCATCTCATCGCATCGGTTCGAAATCGTAGCGGCATCGCAATAATGTCACAATGAATAATTAGAAAATTCTAATGACGTCACAAATATCTCACGTCAGCTGACAAATTTTTATATCACCTTACAAAAACAAATGTTTTCTATTTTTAAGATATATAAAATTAAGCTTTTGTCCTTCGACAAAAACATTATTTTTACTGTTTTTTTTAATTTCAAATTGTATAGATTAATATATTTTTTTAATGAATTTTCTTAATTTTTATTATGATTGTTGGTAAAATTTGCCTGATTAATTTAAATGCAAAACAACTATTTGAACTTCACCCTATCAAAATATATTTTTTTTATTTTCAAAAACCTATTTTTTCATTTCATAAAAATTGTCTTATGTTTTCCAAAAATATTTCGGTTTTACAATCAGAATGACTTAAACACTGAGAGAAATGATTAATAACAAGAATAAAAAAATTAATATGGCTTATTAAAAAGTTTAATAAAATAAGTGACAATTAAAAAATTTAATACTAACAATTAGAAAAATTTAATATAACGATTTAATTCTCAGCGTTAATCAAAACTATTCGTGTTATTGAATTTTTTAAACAGCCTAAAAAAACTTATTTACAATTAAAATATAATTTCGTTTTCGTATTAAATTATTTTACAACAATTACACTAGGGAACCAATTTTAACTTTGTTTCTGTCCTAGGAACAAGGTATGCATTTTCTGAACAAGCAAGTTTAACTGACAACAGGAAAAAAATTGAAAAATCGTCGAAAAATTTGAAGGTAGGAGGAAAATGTATTTTCAAAGTTCGTGATTTTTTTTCTCCAAATAATTGAAACCTATGTGAATAGTTTTTAGCTCAAAACAATGACGCAATGATAGTTAAAAAAACTCCAATATTTTATTGAAATATCTTAAGGGGTTAGCTCACAGGGGTGTTTCAAAATTTACCAGTTTTAAGAAGAAAATTTTAAGGCTAAAGCTATGGTAAATTTAAGGCGAAACAATACTTGTCATATATAGTGGAAAATCGCACTCCTAAAACAAGTATTTTTTTTTCTTATTTTAAGTAGTTCATTTTTAATAGTGTATTAACCTAAAAGTTCCCAATCTTTTCCGGTTTGCGGCTCCTTAAATAATCATTTTTATTTTCACGGCTCCCCCAATTCATTAGATTTTTTTCTAAATATTTGACTTTCTTGAAAATTTGAAAAATATTTCTTTTTTAAACGAAATTGTCCATTTAACAGCGAAATATTAAAAATTAATTATTTTCTCTGAAATAATATAAAATATCCAATTTCAACGGTTTTAGTAACATCTATATTGAGACTGGAAAATTGCCCAATTGTTTAATTAAATATTTAGCGGCTCCCTAATAATGGTATCGCGGCTCCTGAGGGAGCCGTAGCTCACACTTTGGAAATCACTGTATTAACCATAATCTCCAAGTAACATGGCAAGTAATAAAGCAACAATCTTATCATTAAGCATTAGTAAAAACTACATAACTGTAAAAATATTAATTTATACTAGAATAATGAACGTTTTATTTAATTTTTATTAATTTTTTTTTCAAAATATACTGAATAATTGAGTTTTGAATTTCTTTTATATATACATTGAAAAAAAAATTCTACTGAAATATTCGATAATTAAATTTTTTCTTATCATTAACGTGGCGCGCCTTAACAGTATATTGAAGAAACTAATACGTATTTTATTTTCTACTAGTTTTTAGTAAAATTTTAATTTATCGAAAAACCGTTCTCACGTTTTTTTGACTTCAATAAAAAAATTTTTCATTGTAATGAAAATATCACTTTGTCAGTGTTTAATTAAATATATTTTTTTTACAAAAAAGAAATAAAAATTATTTAGTAAATAGTATTTTTATGATTATTAACGATTTTATAATTTATAATTCAATGAAAGTCCAGGAAATCACATTTGATGGTTTGTTTAAGGGTTCGCTATAGAATTCAAATTTAAAATTTGATGTATACAAACAATTACTTTAGGTTATAAAAATTGTGTTTTATGCATCAAAAGTCTATATTTTGTTCATTACTATTCACAATAAATTACGAGGCTCTCAATGGCTGAAAATTGCATAAAACCGTAACCACGATTTAACAATTATTGAACCTGTTTAATGCAATGGGCTTAAATGACTTAATTAATGAAGCTGGTAATAATTTGTACTTTTATAAGAAAAGAAAAAAACATAAGGATGAGGAGAAAAAAAACAAGAGGTAGACGTCGATTAAAGATATAGAAGAGACAGATGTTAAAGCATGCACACGCTTACGGGTTGGTGGTCGAACAGCAGTTGTTACTTTACATGAAAAATCCAGGCATCCACTTTTGTTAAATCGAATTTTTTTTAAATCGAAATTCAAACTTTTTTCTTATTGAAAATATTGTTTTAAATGTTGCATTTGTTTTGTAAAAAATATTACAGTGAATAATTGTGTAACACTTCCTTCGTATAATGAATAAATGACGCAGGTTCTCTCTGCATTAAATTCAAATAAAATAACAAATTTCTACCACAAATTAAATTAAAATTGAAATGTTCATTAAATTTAAAATTGTCTAAAATACATAGTTTTAGGTATTAATTTTGCATTGTTGCAGCAATTATCATTTTTTAAATGAAATTAAAAAATATGAAATTTCGATATATGAACATATAAAAAACGTATTAAAAACGTATATTGTTATAAAAAAAAGTACTAGCACAAACTAGACTCACATACCAAATCAGTTCAACTGTTTAACGCAAAAAAACTATAAATATAACTTTGTTTTTATAACTTTAAACTGTTTAAATAAACTTGATAATTATGGTCATACTTTCTGACTCCAAAAATTTCATTATTTTTACTAATAATTCTTAAAAATATATTGCAGAATTCTTCTTACAATTATACATTAGCTCATTATATTTTTTTATGTTGTGTTATAAATATAATTAATATATGGATTATACCCTACAATAAAATTCTTATAGTAGAGTTTTATTGTTTTTTTAAATCTTTGGTGCAACCCGTATAAAGTAAACGATACATTAGAAAATTTAAATTTAGATTATTTACGATCATTTATAGATAATGTACACGTATAATGTTTGTAATATTAACTAAAAATTTATAAATTTTTTATAGGTATAATAGACGAATACGTTATACATAGATTTCAAGTGAAATTCAGGCTTTAATACACATTAGCTTTTTTAAACACCATACACTTAAAATATCGTCTAAAACAAGGTCTAGCAACCCGCAGCCCTTGAGCCGCATTTAGCCCGCCTAGTAATTTTTTGCGGCCCACCAAGCATTTATTTATATTAGATATATCAACTTTTTCAAATTAAACATGCCAATTTCACATTAAAACCTTAAAGTATACATATTGGATTTTCATACTTTTCTTTTTATTTGTATGTAAACGTTTTTTTCACATTTCTGTTTTTCTAAACAATGATTATTATTTATATAGACTATAAATTTTATAAATATATAATTTTTTGGCCAGCCAAAAAATTTTGAGACTTGAATAGGCCCTTTGTTAAAAAATGTTGCTCACCCTTTGTCTAAAGCAGGGTTTCTCAACGTGGGCTATATGGCCCCCTTGTGGGCCACAATGCATTTCAAATAGGCCACAGAAAAAAAATTAAAATTGCTGGGCCACGAAACATTTTTAGGGGGCCACAAAATATTTTAATAAAAGTGTTTTAAATATTTTTTACCTTATGCTTGCATTTAGTGCTCACGAAATTACACTATTTTTTTCGTATACATATTGTAGCAAAGCAAAAATTAATCTCTCCAAAGAGCTCATTCTATATTAGTTTTTCAGAACATTACATATCGTTCTGTGGTAAATCTTTTATTTAATTTGGATAATATAATTAGTTTATAAAGAAAATATTGTGCTAATCATACGAAAATACATTGCACGACAAGTGATTATAATAAAATGTCATTTATTGAAAAAGAGGAACAATATTTACGATTTACTTTGGAAAAAAGCAAGTGTATTTTTTATGGCATTTAGATGTTTTTACTAAAAGAATCTGCATTGATTAAAATGGTTTATCATCAACATAAACTTAATATTAAAAAAAACAGATGTAAAAAAATTAGCTAGTTTACATCAAGCTGAAGGACCTCAGTGAATAAAAATTTATTATGAAAAGTTTGAAAAATTTTACGAATTTATACCCTTTTTTACACTATATATTTTTCCATGTATATATTTTTTATGTTATAATAAAAAAACAATAAAACTAATACATTTTTTCCACGAGAAAAGGGGGACTACACATGCAAACAATTTTCTTTAGAGGGGCTACAAGTAAAAAAAAGTTGAGAAACACTAATCTAAGAACGTTAGAAATCGTCTCATAACTCTTTAATTTTTATTACGGAAATCAACGTTTTAAACGATTCATGTAAAATTTTTAATAAAAGTAAAATGTACAATTTGGATTATACTGTACTTTACTTTTAAATGTGACACCAACTTAATTAGAGTGAAAAAAATTGCTTTCAGGTTGCGGAATGTAAACTAGAGAAAAAATATAACGAATTTATTATTCAATAATATTAATAGCAAAATTAGAATTATATTAAACAAATCGAATATTTAAAATGTAAAATCTAAATATTGTAAATTACTAATTATGTTCACAATTCAAATATTGTGCTCTATGTCAGGGGTAGCCAACCAGTCGATCGTGTTTTTTTATAATTTTGTGTGCAAGGAAGAAAACTGTAAATCATGTTAATATACAAACGTATCCAAGATTTTGAAAAAAATTAAGGAAATTGTGGAATTTATGTCTTTTTAAAAAAGATTTAAGTGTAAAACGCAATAGCCAAAAAATTTCTGACGTATTTTTTACGGAGTGAAGGCTGCTAGAAAATGAAATTATAATTCTACAAAATGATGTAATATTACAAACCA
>AGDA01017166.1:0-24970 GCA_000281935.1 Mengenilla moldrzyki | reverse complement strand
TTAAACTTAAACAAAATTTAACTTAACTTAAATCATGAAAAAACTTGATTTTTTGCCATTTTTTTGCACTTAAAAATTAATTACTCTCGACCTATTTAAGATTTTTTCATTAAATTTCAGACTTAGCTAATTATTAGGCCCTTCTATTCTTTGAGATATTTTTGAAGCTAGTTCCACATGCCTGTGATTTATAAATTTTCAAAGACTGAATTTCGTTTTCGTTCTGTGTTTCAAAAATTTGACGTGATGGAAAAAAATAACATGTTTTTGGATATCACAAGATTAATATTATTCATAATTTTGTATCAGTTTTCAATCAACCAATTTAGTGTTCACCAGTGTTATTTTTCGGGTTCTACACGAAAAACCTTTTTTTCATTACTGATCGAGATATAAAGTAAAAACACTAAAGCTGTTTTCAAAACTTTAATACTCATTACACATAAACAGAGATTAGAATTTATTTCTTTATGTATAATCTGTAAAAAAAATATGTATGCGATACTTTTGACCAGTTCTGTATGTTAACATAATGTTGGATACCAAATGTATTTATTTACCAAATCGGGGGGCCAAATGTTATACGATGAATATTATTAGTTACTGGAAACCAAAATGTTTTTCGATCGATGATGAAAACTTTAGAAACTAATTTCACTAATTTATTTATTTAACTATTTTATATTTATAATTATAATTAATTTATTATTAATGAATAGCAATAATAATGCATTTTAAATAAGAAAAAGGTTTCTTTTTTATATGCTGCTTTACATAAAAGAATATCAAAGTTTACAAAATTCAGCAAATCTTTTTTTAGTATGGTTGTTAAAATGTAATAATTTTTGAATTTCGATTTTTGCTAATTCTTATAAACATAAGGAAAAAAACGGAAGAGATAACTAATAATTAATTTGTCTTATGTAATTTTATATTTATTTAAGGAAATGTAATTTTTCTCACGAAAAAACAGCGGTATCATGACCCGATGACCTTTTTCTGTTATTTCGATGCAAAACATATTAAAACAATAAAAGTGAATATAGGTAACATGATTAAGATAATTTTATGTTAAAACTGTTGTTTTAGCAATTTCCAAATTTTCTAGGTTTTCGTCGCATAGCGAAAACGCGCTTTTAAATCGAATTTTTTTTCATGGAACTTAATCTTCATTATATCCGTGTTCCAAATTGATGGTCCGCGACGCATAAATTTCCTCCATATGAGAGAAAATTAATTTTTTTTATAAATCGAAAAAAGGTTATTTATTTATTTGCTGGCTTTTAAATATTAGTTATTTTAAGAAAATTAAGCTCTAAAATGTAAAATTTTAATTATTTGTTATCTCTTTACAAAAAAGGAAGATATTACATAATAATATCTATTTTCTTTTTTGCACACAAAATTTAAAAAAAAATGCGATCGACCAAAATTTGCTTTGCGATCGGCTGGTTGATCGCGATCGATCAATTGGTCTCCTCTGTTATATTACACCAACTTTATATCACACTAATCTACACTACACAAATTCTACGTTGGATCGAATTCTTCAATGCAGTCAAGTTTGATCTTGAATAATTTACTATTTTTCGTTCATTTAGGAAAAGCAGAGGAAATTGTTTTGCCGGATAATGTGGAAAAAGTGGATATAATCGTCTCCGAATGGATGGGCTACTGTCTTTTCTATGAAAGTATGATCGATACGATCCTATTTGTGCGCGATAGATGGCTAAAGAAGGGTGGCTTAATATTCCCAGATCGTGTCAGTTTATATCTGACAGCAATTGAAGACTGCGCTTACAAGCGCGAAAAGATCAATTTCTGGGACTCTGTTTATGGCTTCGACATGAGTCCGATAGGTGAAATAGCTATTCAGGAGCCACTAGTCGATTTCGTCGACCAAAAGCAGGTCGTTACCAACTGTAGTCTGCTTCGTGAAGTAAATTTGTACACAATTAGTCCGGATGATATAGATTTCGCTGCAAAGTTCCAGTTGATTTCACATCGAAACGACTACATTCAGGCACTTGTAGCATTTTTTACGATCGATTTCACACACTGCCACAAGCAGGTCACGTTTAGTACGTCACCTGACTCCCCTGGTACTCACTGGAAGCAGACCATTTTCTATTTTCGTGATTATTTGACCGTAAAAAGGGGAGAAATCGTGCAGGGCACTTTCCAAATGAATAAAAATCCCAGAAATAAACGCGATTTGGATTTCAAAATCGCCATACAATTTCACGGTGAATGCTGCAGCCGTGATGAAATCAATGTCTATAAAATGCGTTAGCATGTAATCGGAAATTTCATCTAAAATTATATTGCTTAGATATCCAAGCGAAATTTTTTTAGCAAATAAATTGTTTTTAAAACAGTTCGACGTCGAAAATATTTACAATTTTTTAACATAAAAAATTAAGTAAAAACTTCTAAATTATATTGTTCTCAAATTATAAAAAAACTTATGATTTTAAATTAAAAAAGTGAGCACTATATACAAAATGCCTATCATAATAATGTTCTGAATCAGGAGAGACCGACTTAGGGTTTATTTGAAATTTGAAATTGTTTGAAGGTTCTAAAATACACTTCTTGAAAACATTTAAAATTGTATTCCTTTTATGGCCATCAGATTACAAAAACACAAAATGTGAAAAAAATATTACATAGAAAAAAATATAAAAATAAAAAAAAACGACATTTTTGATCACCCAGGAACCTTCGATCACAGAACAACTTAGACGCGCTGTGCTGAAAAATAGAATATGTGAATAAGTTATGGACGTTTAAGATAAGGACTAATAACGCTTCTTATTTTTTTGTAAAGATAGCTAAGGGTTACTTATTCAGTGTGTGCATGTGCAAAATTTTTAACGAAATTTTCTAACGGTAAAATTTTCATTCATTTCTCAACTATTCTTGAGTCCAGTTAACGGTTGCAGTGAACAATTTTGCACACGCGCACACTGAATTAGTAATCCTTAGATTAGTCATGTCAAAGATATAGCCCCCGGGCCGTATCAATAAGGCCGACGATCACAATATGCTTTAAAATAACTATAACGGCTATGATACCTGACATCCATGAATTTGTCAAAAACAAGAGAAGTTAGGTATCTGGGTCCTTGAGCTCAACATAATTACTTACCATCTTTTATAAGTTTGATATGATTTTTAACAACCGTATATTATATACGTATATAAATGTTATAATAATTCAGTTCATTTTTTTTTTATTTTCAATCTGGCCCACCTACGAATTCAAAATTTAATATATAGGCTTCTGCAAAATTGAGTTTGACACCTCTGCCTTAGATGTTTCTACAAAAAAATACGAAGCGTTATCAATCCATATACTTCCATGGAAGATATCGATCTGTGGATGCCAAAACCGTAACTTTCAATGAGCGTTAAATACAATTCGCTGTCCTTTTTTATTTCATTTCTTCTATGCTCTTTGCAAAGGACAGTTTTTTTTTATTTTCGTGTTTTTTAATTTTTTTTGCTATTTTTTTGAAAATATTGTTATGTGAATAACACAATTTTCTAAATTATATGCCCTTTTTTCTAATTAAAAACCATTTTAGCAGTTTTTGTCAAAACTGCATTATTTTATTTCAAATTTTTTTTAAAGTTATTTTTCGATTTAAAGATTTGGCAAGGAGTGTCGTATATTATGATTCTTGTTCATTTTACAATAATTTTGTTCAAACCTAAAAAAATATTTAATTTAAAGTTTATATGGTTTGACGGACTTACATCAATTTTTTATGGTTTTTTCGACGTTTATGAATTTTATAAGCTTGTGCCATCACTTTATTTTTTACTTTGGTGCAAGTTATGGGGCGCATATCATTTCCATCTAATACTTTATTAATTTCTTTTATTCAGTTGAAGATTAAAAAATTTGCATTATTCATAAAAAGTTCTTTTTTAAATTCAGTTATATGATCTTTGCATGGAAATTCAGAAGGGAGTTATTCAAGTAAATACATTTACAATTTTTCTGATAAATTTCTCTGGTACCATATGTTATCAATACCCTTATGGAATATGTTAAAACATTATTGTAATATATAAACATGCAAAATATAATTTACTCTGAAACTGTTTGCGTAACAAACTTATAATTTTTGAAGAGCAATATATTAATGACTTCTTTGTTTTATCAATTTTTTTACTTCAATGCAATAATGATCTATGTTTCGTCTACTTCAGAAAATGATCTACAATTACAAGGAATTTTTTTCTTTAATTTATGGTATAAAAATCCACAAACGTATGTTTGCAGAAACACCTAGTGAACATCTTGTTCATGATTTCATTAGAGGGATTTGATATTTAATTATGGTCATCATTAAAGTCATCACCCTATTCGTTATCATATTTATCATCATACTCATTGCCATTCTCTTCGCAATTGTTATCGTTTAAATTAAGTAAATTAATAGGTATGAAATTGTTAATAGTGCGTGAATTATATCGAAAAACAACTCATTATTATCTACTTCTCAATTCGCTCCCAAAAAATGTGATGTGATATTTTTTTAATAATAGTACCTTTAAACTTTATTCGACAACAACAGCGGTAGGCTGGACGCAACTACTGTCGTGCTGGCGTTTTTATCTGAAGAAAAATTCGAATGCAATTTGCTAAAATCTCCTTTTAAATAAATGCGCAATGTCTATAAATGTTCATTAATACTATTTAAACGCATATGAGAAAAATGAAATATATCCACTTTTTTTTTCTAACGTTTTCGCCAGTTGTATAATGCTATTCATCATTATTACAAAATTTTTAGTAGTTGGTGGTTTTCGACGTGTTGATTTATTTGTCTCAAATTCCATATATTTAAACGTTTGTTACTCTCTTCAAGTAAATTTAAATATAAACAGTTTTTTTGCGGTGAGCTGCTTATAAATTACTGTACTTTTAGAATGACTACTATTTAAACACTCAAACCGATCATTAAGAAATTAAAATGAAAACCGCAGTTTGTAATGTTTCAGAAGGTAGTAATTTTAGTTCGACAAGTGTTGACACACATCGTACACGATAAATATTTTTAAAAAACCGTTAGAAACGTTTTTAGTCCTTTATAACAGTTAGAAAAAATGGTTACGAATGGTTGTAACGAAGTTCGCCAAAATACAAAAAGTTGTAACCAGAAATAACCAGGTTGCTCATCAAAAAAGGTCTAATATTTCATAAAATAAATGTGTTTAGAGCAGTGATTCTCAACCTGGGCGATATCGCTCACTGGTGGACGATCCACATATTAAAGTGGGCGATTATTCGACTATACGATTTTGGGGGGCGATAATCATTTTGTGTGAGCGAAATCATTTTGAATACCCACTTGCAGTGATGTCTTGTCAAATTCATATATAAAAGATATCACTGAATTTTTTTATTGCGTCTCGGTTGGCCATAATGTACGCATGTATTAGATTTGCTTTGCATGTGTAATGGCTACAAAATTTAGACAAATGCTGACTAATCAAAGAAATCGCTTAAATATTTGCGGACAAAGTGATTATATGTCTCAAAATTAGAATTAAATATTATTAAACTTTGCAAGGATTATCAACCTCAAGGTTCTCATTAAAACTTTAAATTTCATTTAACTTATTATTTATATGTTAGGTTAAAATTAAAGCCAATAATTGTATTATTTGTGTCTTACTTTTTGTAGGTTAAATTAACATTCTAACTAATAAATATTATTCTACTTTTGTTCTTTTCAAATTTCTTTGGATATATCTTACTAACGGCTAATTTTAACCAAGCCTATCTTATATTAGAAATCATCATGCAATTTTTATCCTTTAAAATTGATAGGGGGCGAATGAAGAAGTGGGCCTTACACAGTGAGTGTTTGGTCCGAAAAGGTTGAGAAACATTGGTTTAGAATATTGCCTTTAACTGTTTAACTTTCGACATGAGCCAAGAAAATAGGCAATTTTAATGTCGAAATTATACCATTATTTCGGCTGATTCTATTCTATGTTTGTATCCCACTTTTTTATTTTATTGTATATTTTATACTTGAAATGTGTAAATTGTTTAAAATTATGATTTTAATGAACAGACGTTAAATATTTAAGACACTTTAAATTAGGTGTAAACTGTACAAAAAATTGACATTTTCCAAAAAAAATCAAAACCGCTACATTTTAAACTTTTAAAAACAATACGCTTTCTATTTTTCTGCGGTATTTTTGACGTCACCTGAACAATAAACGCAAAGTCTGTTGCTGTTGAATTTTACTAGAATTCCTGAGACAGGTTAGTGTATATGTACTGTCTATCTCGATGTTTTATTGGGTAGTATTTAAAAATTAAAGGAAAAAATGGTGTCGACTAAATTGAAATCAAATGAGTGTTCTTTTTTAGTCACAAAACATTCGTGGCATGGCAAGTAATCAGTGAATATGCTTTTGACTATCAAATAGCTAATATTACCCTTTCTTCACATTTACCTATAGATACAAAAGAGTGTTAACCATTGATAAAAATGCGATTACCACATACAATCCGGTCAGTTTAGAAGTGACGAATCAGTGGCCACACAATGCTGTTCAGAATGTAAGTCGGAACTCAAATGTGCCGTCAGATATAACGATTCGCTTTCGCAAAGACCGTATCAAAGGAAAAGACACATTCACATTCTCTAGTGATTTTACGTCGCTTATCCTGACGGAAATTTTAAACTACCGTAATCAGTTTGCAGATAAGCCATTTGACAATTTAGTACTTAGTGATTTAATGTATAAAACAAGTGACACAATTATATTAATAATTTTTCTTAGAAATTCGACGCATTTAAATATCATTGGAGTAAATCACGACTACCAGTTGTCCTACAAATTGCACCAAATGCTTTGAATCAGTTAGAACCAACCTCACAAGAAATAATTGCTTCATACTATTTTCATTCCATTAAGGGCATTGCTTCAATTAGTGGTCATGAATCAAACAGTTTTGTGCTACTTTATGGTAACTTTGAACGGTTACATTTGTTTACTTTGGCGGCAAAAAACTATAATGACTTCAGGCAAAAGTTGTTTGATGTTTCAGCTACAACGATTGGTATACATTTACGTGAAAACTCCCAGATGACCTTTGATGAGTTTCAAAAAAAACGATTTGGACGTTTTCAGTAAGTTATAAAATTTATACAATTTATACTTATAATAAAAATTTGTAAGGGATATTTTTAATTGTACTAATAAATCTAACAAAATTTGATATCTAATGTTGTTTCTTCTTCTAAAAAGCTTTTTAATATATTAGTTTTCAATATTTTCTAGATTATTTTTATAGGGGAAAAGTTTTTGTTACTACATCAATATTTTGATTTGCACAACACTTGAATTACACAATTTTTAAATCACATAAAAAATCGGTCTTATTCTGATAGCTTTACATTATGCCATTTAGCAGTATCATATTGACGAACATACTTTTTTTAAAGCTTATTTCAACTACGAAATACTTTTACTGAAAATTTCAATCATGTGTATTAAAATGATGTCACTACGTGTCTCTCTCTAATGTACTGGTTTCTTATTTATATAAGCCCCTTTTTTGAAAAGAAGAAACTCCGATATCTTTTATATGAACTCTATGTCGTTTTTTACACGATTGGTTTTGCATGGTTTTTTCAATAACGTATCTACCGTGTATTTAAGGGAAATGTAGATATATAAAACGTATAGAATATTTGAGTATTTGAATATTTGAACTTTCAATTTTTGAAGAAAATGTTAATTTGCCAAATAGAAAAATATATATTTTAATTTCTTTTTTATTTATTAAAGTGATCAACAACATTTTTAGGTTTATATATATCTGCTTGTATAGTTTGTGCTTAATAAGAATCTGTAAGCTATTTTTTCTTTGATGGTATTTGAAACTTTAATAAGCATACTTATCTTTCATGCTCAATTATTTACTTCATATTTTCGTAGTAAGTAAAACCGTGATTCATGATTTAAATCGCAATATTGATTAAATTTATGAAATTAGATTTCCAGTTTTTTAAAATATTAGAAACAACAACTGTTTTTAAGTGCTGTATATAAAGCACAAAATGTTACGCAGTTTTTTTTAACATATAAACTTTAAAGCAATGTTTTATTTTCTATAGGAAGGAAATCCATTTAACATCAACTTCTGAATTTACCGTTTTTAAGCTGATACCAACGCGCTATTGTGAACCTCAGCGACGCCTCTTATGTTTGAGTGAAACTTGCATTTTGGAACGTGATCCACAGTCAAACAATATTTGCACATTGCGACCATTAAGCGACATTTTCTGTTTAGTTCGAAATCGCGACGATCCACAGTTATTTACAATTGAGTATTTTGATGGTAAATTACGAACGTATACAGCTGCATATCGGGATTCGATTTTAGCTTCATTGTTAAATAGTGTTCGAAACGCTGGTAATCGAAATGTTTATGTGCAAATGTTGCCAACTAGTCGTGCACTTCGATGGGTTCCGTTTTCAATGCATTTAGATGAAGATATGGAAATTAATTTCTTAAAATTATTGGCTAATTCGGCTGACAATGTATTTCGATTCAATGCAAATATTCCTTATTCAGGGGTATAAATTCATTCTTAAATATTATTTGTAGCTTAGGGAATATAATTATGTACGTGTTTTTTCTAAGATTTCAAAAGAAATTCGAACATTTATAAGCATGTACAAAGTTAATAAGCATTGTAGAGATAAAGCATTAATTTAATTTTTTTGCACTGTAATCTTAATTATCAGGTGCGGAATTAAGTTTTCGCGTATGGTTATTAGCAGTGTTCCCTCTAAGCTGCGCGGGTCGCGACCGCACAATGATTTTAAGGTTAGTATAAAAAGTTACACAGAAAAAATAATTTGCCGCGCACGAAAATTCATTTATTGTAAAAAAAATCAAACTCTGTACAAATACTCCATATAGCAAAGTCGATTAGGAAATACTTTAAGAACAAATGAACAATATTAATATTGATAATGGTAACATAAAGCATTAATACTGGTCAAAATGACAAAATAATGCAAATTTAAATAGCTATCTATAAAGATGTAAAAAATATGTTTATATATGTTTATGTATGTTTAAATAAAAAATTAAAATTTGCACAAGTTTTTTTTTGGTTATCAGCAATTTTTGCGCAAAAGTAACTTTTGACCGCGCAGCTCTAAGAAAAATTAGAAGGAACACTGGTTATTAGATGTCTTCATTATTTTTAACTTACTTTGTATCCTTATGTGATGTTGATTTCATTTTACAGAAAAATGTATCACTTATTTTTCAACTTATAAATTTTTACAATAATGGTCTTCAAAAAAGTGTTTGAGGCGTGTTTTTTTATATTAGCAATATTGCAAAAGTCAATATTACATTATTTACATTGAATTTTCTCATAAGTTATTTACCTAAACTTTTTTGTAATGGCTTAATAAATATGTCTTATAAAAAAGACTTAATAAATTATATAATGTATTTAAAAGAAATTTAATTTTGGAAACTTGAACAAGAAAAATTTTCGAATGCAATCTGTATTCTTTGATTTCTAGGAAATTATTATTCATAATTGGATATGCTTTGAATTAATAATACAGTGAGCGCTCTATATAAACAACCCTATAAGCAACATTTTTTATAAGCAACCTCTGTGTAAGCAATTTTTTTACTAAAAAATTATGTAAAAATATTTTCCTGGTAGTAAATATTTTTATACCACCCTTTTCCCTATAAGTAACTTTTCCCATTAAGAAACATTTATATTGAAATTGGTTCAAATGAGTTGCTTATATAGAGCTTAATATACTCAAAATGCGGAATATGAATCTTTTTAATTACGTTTCTCAGTGTTAATTTTTTTCACTAATTTTCATATTATTTATTTTATTTCTTGTATCATATCTAACTTTAACTTATTACTTTTCATATTATAAATCATTAAGAAAATTATTGGTTGAAAACTGGGAAAAAATATCAAGACTTAAAAACTCTAATGTGTTTGTATCTCAAACGGAATGCAAAAATCGTTATTTTTTTATTGTTATATATTTTAACTTTCGTAATAACAAGAATGAACCAAAATTTTGTTATTTTATATAATGCTTTGTGTGGACATTATAACGCTGTTCACGGACCTCCAAATCGCTCAAATTTTTCATTGACTCTCGAGATGGTACCAGAAATCTTTGGAGCTTCTTTGGGATATTTGGAAATTGTCAATTTAATGGAAAAAAAGTCAATAAAAAATTTTTTGCATAGCTTTTAAGAAACTTATTTAAATAAAAATGAAAAAAAATCAAATTTTCGTACGCTAAAAAGGTATCTGAAAATATCGATTGCGTTATAGGATTCTCAAATTATATGTGATGTTTACTATATATGATATGTATAAATGATTTAATGTTTTATATATTTTCAGGGTGTTTTTCCTGAAAAAGTGACCATTGCAGCTTTACAAACAGTACTAAATCAAAATACAGCTTCAAATTTGGATTTAAAAAATGCCTATAAAATTGAAGCCCAGTTTCATTGTTTAAGGCGCTTGTTCGCTTCTAAAGTTGGTTTCATTGCATTCAGTGCAGAAAAAGGGTACGTTTACATATTATTTAAATTTTTTTAGAATTTTCATTTTTTTTTAGTTAAGTTTAAAAAGCTTTTTGTGATTTGTTTTTTAAACGTAAAAACACGGTATATAACCAAAAGTCGTGATCAGTAACCTCCTTCAAATAGAACTATTACGTTAACTTCTATGTTTTGTGCAAGTTTGAGTAAATTTTTCTCAAGATATTGTTAACATATCTCTTCTTATAGAAGGTTTCCGATCACGCCTAAATAAAACACATTGGAAAATGACGGAACGAAAATTGTATTGTAATTCTTTGTAATACTTTCAAGGATCTATTTAGTAATATTTCAATAAAAGAAATGTAAAACTTATTTTATATTCCAGATTTATTACTTATGTATTCCATCGTTTTGGCTATAAGGGTTAGTTTCATCATTTTTACCTTCATTTTTCAATTATCGAGCAGTTTTTCGTCGAGAATCTAGTGTTTTTACAAAAATGTATTTGTATTTATTACTTTAAAAAAATTCAAACAGGTTACGCGAAGCAGTTGGAAAGAAAGTCGTATCTTCATTAAAGTTGAACGATAATGGAATTACACATGCGGCTATTGATATGTTGTGTGCTTTGATGCATCCTATGCATGACGATTTTGAACTTCGATATGAACAGTTCAATAAAATATCTCTGTTAACGACAAAATCATTTTTAGAGAAACTGTTAGACATGTGGATATGCCATGTGGTAATTAATTTTTAATAACTACTTCTCCAAACGTAAGTGACTTACTTTTATACATTTTTTATTTATATATACCAATAGGAAAACAATACTGGTTCGTTAATTGTTTCATCAATGTTAGACTTTTTAACATTTGCGCTTTGTGTACCATATAGCGAGACAACCGATAACAAACAATTCAATATGTTATTGGAATTGGTGGCTTCAAAAGGACGATCACTGTTTAAGTTATTTGAACATGATTCAGGAGCAATCGTAAAAGGGGCTGGCTTAATAATTCGAGCTCTGATTGAGGAAGGCTCTTCAGAAATTGCGATTAAAATGCAGTCATTAGCATTATCAGAAGCCACTTTTTTACGTCATTTATTAATCAGTTTATTTACAGACGTAACTAATAATAATAAGTTGTTAGTTAAACGTCAACTATCTCGGCACTTAATTGGATTATGGACAACAAACAACCCAGCAGCACTCTCTTTACTTAAGCGAATAATGGTTTTATTTGTTAATACATTTCCTGTGTTTCATATAAAATAAATAATAATTTTTAAAATTCATGGATTTTATTTTTATTTTTTTCGCATAAGAAAAACAAAAATAAAAACTACGAATTTTCATTTTCTAAATTCAGTGTTTGAAACATCAACTCTTAACACCTTAAGAGAAACTGGTGTCATAGGGTACCTTCATATGCGATTTTTGTGTAGCAGTATCTCATATAAGACCCATATACTTTTCAGAATGACTTTTTTTCATTAGAAATCTAGATTTCATTAATTTTGACCATAAGTGAAATTCATATACTTTTTCTTATTCATTACTAGTTTATCTGTATATTGTCTATATTAAAGATTTTAAACAACTTAAATGTTGTGAGTCATTTCACTGAAATTTATAAAAAAGTTTAGAAGTTTTATTTTCAATGGTTACTTTTTATGCAAGATTTCATTATATATAAAAAATTAAGGTGGTTAGTGAAAAAAATGACTAAAAATTAAAACATGTTTTACTAAAATTTTCATTTTCTTTAGATCACGTTAACCTTTTTTGAAAAAAAAAGAAAAAGAAAAACTGAATTATTCAAAAGTAGAATAAATTTTTTTTTGACATTTATACAGGTTAAAAAGTTAATTTTTTATTAAAATTTTATTTTGAATTCTGGAATTCACTTTGGAAGTTATAACTTAATCAGTCAAAAAAGATTAATAAAATGCAAAACATGTATTTTAATTTCTCACTAAAAATTGGATTATAAGTGGTTTCATTTTGTTGCATACTAAGCTTTCAATTAATCAGCATACATTTTAATAATGTTGATAATATAATGACACACAGACTTCTTTTAACAGATTAATAATAACTAGTTCTTTAGCCAATTGGTCTTTTACATTTTTTGGACTCAGAGGAGACAGTGCCGTCAAACTGTAATGAAGAAGAGTTGCTAAATAATCGGGATAACGTTAAAATAGCTGCTGAACAATACTTGAATCGTAGCACATGGCAAATTTTAGAAAAACAGTGGAGTTTATTTGAAAGGCGTTTAGAACACTATACAAACTCCGCATTACAGCATTGGGGTACTCAAGTTGGATTTTCAGTATCTTTATTGGAATCGACTCGTGAAACCTCAATGAAAAATTTAAAAGAACGCCCGATTGTCTTGAGAAAGCGTCGCGAAGGGATCAAATCACAGTCCAATTGGAAATTGTTTTACCATAAATTTTCACATGATCATCTAACATCTAAATTGATTTGGAATCAAAATGTAAGAATCTATTCTTAATAATTTTTTTAATTTAATGTTTATCTATTTATATCTTTTAAGACGCGTAATGAGTTGAAATTGGCTTTAGAAAATGAAATAGAACAATTAAAAACTAATAAGGGACGTTTTGGAAATTTACCAATTGCTTGGAATCATGTTGAATTTAAAGTAGAGTATAAATCGTTGGCGAACGAAATTAAAATTTGCGACTACTATTTGCGTTTATTGTTAAGTGAAAATTCAGATTGTGAACTGAATATTCGAAAATCATACGAGTTCTTTTATCAACTTTATCATCAATTTCTGAAATCGATTAAAATGGAAATGAAATGTATGTGTTTGCAAGCAATGTCTATTGTTTATTGCCGATATTATGATGATATAGGACCGTTTTCTGACACAAATCACATTTGTGAAATTTTAGATAAGGTGAGTGCAATTGATTGAAAATATGTATACCGTAAAAACGTTTGAATATAAGTTTATAGGTTTAGATTATAAAATTTACATTTTTTAAATGCCCATTGCTTTTTCCAGAACGAATATTCATTTAATTTTCGAAAACTAGCATTAATAACATTTTAATTTTTCTTAGTAAGCAATAGATATATTGATTATTTTGAAATAACTAAAAATTGTTGAGAAAATATTTTAAAAACGAATTCAAAACAAATGTGGCTGAATAGTAAATTTTAAAAGATGTAGTTCTAACTAAAAGATGTGCGGTTTTGCTAGTGTCAGTTACCAAGAAGTTGAGAAATTATAGGCCTATAAGTTTGATGCTAATAAAAAATTTTAATTATTATATTTCAAACCATATAAATTTATATTTATTTGTAATTCAACAAACAAATTTTACGTACATGTAACTTGCGAGGCTCGAATAGCTTAATGGCTGTGAATCGCCCCAAGCGCGCATAGTATACAAGTTTATATACTGTTACCTGCTTTTGGGAGTGAAAAATGACACTATATACTACGCAAAATTGGGTTAAACAATATTTTTACTATTTTAGAAATCAGGCTGCGACATGTATATAACTCTAATGTTATTTATTAAAAAAACGCAATTAATTTTTAAAACTAATTTTTTCCAACTAGACGCTTGACAAAAGTGAAAGAGATCGTTTAGTACTTCTTATTCAAAAACTTACATTACATGAGGAAAATGTTAATATTTTGCTATATACAAACGGCATTCAAACACTTGTTGGTTTAATGACTTTATCACATTTACATATCAATCGTGTAACAGTTTACTCACAAAAAACTTTGTCTATAGAAGCTGGTAGTGATATGGAATTCGAATCACATCCAGAATGGTATTATAATGAGGACGTTGAAAACGGTGCGAGTGTTAGAAAAGGTCCATTTACGTACAAACAAGTTTGTATTATAATCTATAAAACTCCACAAACTTTTTAATCAGTAATTTTTCATATTACAGTTGAAAGAAATCTATGATTCGAACAAAATAAATTATCGAACCTATTGTTATGCTACAGGGATGAATGATTGGACACCAATGATACAAAATGTACACTTAAAATGGACTTTAATTGCCAAAAATGTTCCTGTCTTAAATGAAAGCGATTTAGCAATTACTATTTTAAATATTCTAATTAGAATTTGTGAATACTATCCAAGTCGGAATGAGGAGGGTGATGTTTTTGTACCGCCTCCTTTAATAAAAAAAATTTTATCCGCTGATAATGTATTGCCACATATTGTTCAATTACTATTAACGTTTGAACCGATAATTGTGGAGAAAGTTGCTGCTTTATTGTTTCTATTAATGGAAGATAATCCACAAATGTCAACTTTACATAAGACAGGAGTGTTTTATTTTATTTTAATGTACACAGGCAGTAATGTGTTACCAATGGCAAAGTTTTTGCAATTGACTCATCGAAAACAATCATTTAAAACAGTTGATGATTTTGGTAATGCTAGCAGTAGTATTTTAGGTAATCTTTAAGTTAGTGACATAGAATAACATAGAAGGAAATCTGGCATGTGAATGAAGGGAAAGCGTGTTGCTCCTTTTCATCTTCCCTCTGGCGCGTGACATGATTCTGCGCGGACTCAATCTAAATTGTCACATGAAAAACGTTTAAACGATTCTGTGATCAACAGAAAAACTTCTTAACAGACTATTCTGTGTGCGCAAAATACAAATTTTGTGTGCGCACGCAGAAAAACAATTGGTGCGTAATTCCCAAAACTTTTATTTAGAAGTTGCACGCCTGATTTCTTTTTATGTTATTCTGTGGTTAGAGAGCTATTAAATTAATAGTTTTTAATGCGTATTCTTGTTTACAAAAATAAGTCATAACAGACTAAAAATAACCAAAATATTTATTGTATTGTATTTTATTTCTTTGCTGAAAAATTTTACATGGTTTAAATTAACATGTGGACTTTTGAACTTAACACACTCGTTTCTTGAACAGTGAACTTTTATTATTTATTTAAAATGAATGAATACAATAAAGAAATGAAAAAGAAAAGAAAACGACAGAGATCGAGCATACTCCAACGTTACTTTGCAGGTAGTCAAAGTCTTGCTCTTGTGGAAACTCTTCACACCATAGATTACCCAGATCGCCACATGGACTTATAAGATATGGACTAATAACGCTTCCTATTTTTTTGCAAAAACGTCTAAGGGTTACTAATTAAGTGTGCGCGTATGCAAAATTTTTCACTCGAATCGTTTAACTGAATTTAAAAATAGTTAACAAAAGAATGAAAATTTTGTCGTTAGAAAATTTCGTTAAAAATTTTGCACACGCGCACACACTTAATTAGTAACCCTTAGACGTTTTTGCAAAAAAATAGGGAGCGTTATCAGTCCATATCTTATACGTCCATGGGTCGGCAACGCGCCATGTAAAACATAGATTAGTCTGTGATGTAAAATTACATATCATTTACATGACCGCAAGTTGGCGCTGTTAACTATTTTCATTATAAATATTAATATCAAATTAATTTCGCATTTATTATATAGCTTCACCTCTGTATACATTTCCAATATAATTGAAAATTTTGCATGTCGCTTTATAAAAAAGAATTGCCGCTTTAAATCGTATAAGTACCAACTGAAAATTTTGGGAAATTTGGTTTATTTTTTTCCGTTGCCGATTTGGGTAATCTATGCTTCACACGGTATGTATCACAGATTACGCACATATATGCGTAGCTCAATGGAAAAAAAACGTCACAAACTTTTTTTTTTCATTTGTACGAAAACAATAAATAAGAAATGGCGCTAATAGTCCGATTTTAAGCGACAAATTTATTTACTTCAATTTTTTGGATATTTATTAATTTATTATTACTTTTTAATTTAATTTACTTTTATTAAATACTCATCTATTCGATTGAAGAAAATCTACAACTTCAAATTCATTATCACATGGAATTGAATCTACGAACCTCTGCTCATATTTACATGATGCCAATCACTTGACCATCAGTGAATTATTATTTTAATGTATTTTGCTCAACCAAATATAATGAACATGCCTATTTTAATGCATATCATTTATACCAAGTTATAAGAAAATAATTTTTGATTTATCTATTTGTCTACGCAAAATAATAACAAAAATATATATAAGTATACATTTTTATTTATTTACAAATTAATATATAATTCAATTAGGTATTTCCCTTTTATCATTATGTACATAATAATTTAGTTTATAATATGATTATAAATAATTTTGTTTTTGTTTTGTTTTGGCTCAACTGGCACAAAGGTACCGGCCGATTCTAAAGAAGAAAAATTATTCCATCACATTGTTTTTT
Source organism: Mengenilla moldrzyki (assembly GCA_000281935.1). Classification (NCBI taxonomy): domain Eukaryota; kingdom Metazoa; phylum Arthropoda; class Insecta; order Strepsiptera; family Mengenillidae; genus Mengenilla; species Mengenilla moldrzyki. The sequence continues at coordinate 8,044 of AGDA01017166.1, read as the reverse complement.
ACTTAAAATTACTTCTTCTATGGTGTCTACTTGTTCCAGTCCCATTTTCACATTTTTCCTCGTTTTGAAATTTAATTTTTTTGCTCCTTCACACAGATAAAAAACAGAAAACACAGAGCAAATGTGGATTGCCACAGAGCAGTTTTCTCATTCACAGATTAGGTATAGAAAATTATTTTTCAGTATTGTCACTTTGAGATTTGGAAAATTTCTATTGGCGTAGCGAAGAATCATGCATGGTCTGGTACCGGGATATGGGTCTAGTACCCAGATTTCGACACTGCACCCTCAGAAAAAAAAAAAAAAACGGACGGGTAATTTGTAACCAACCCATGGTCTTTTTTAGGACCAAAAACATACATAGAATATCAAATTTTGTATGCAATTATTTATAAGAACCAAAAACACTTTGATATTAGTTAAATGGCCGAGAAGCCAATAAATGTAATCTTTTTACATTATGGAGTATTTTACTAAGCCTATGTATGAGAAATAAGTGAAACATGGCGTAATGGACGGCTAACAACATGGCCGATAATTATTCTCAACAAATTTTACCCAACTCCACTTTGATATTAGTTAAAAGGCCGAGAAGCCGATTACTTCATACTTTATACAATATGGGGCATATCTCCGGAACTACGCATGGGAACAAGTTCGCAAACGGCTTAATGAACTCGTAATAATATGGCCGACAGTCCCCATATTCTATCCAAAATGGCCGCCACCGGTACCTTTGCGCTAGTCAAACCTTTTTTTTCTTTATTTCATGTAATAATAAATATATTTTAATTTCAATTTACAAATGAAGATTTAAACAAATTATTATGTTCATATTATTTATTATTACATTTAAAAAATATATATGAATAAAAAATTATTAAATTCGTAACTTTGTATTTTCTAAAAATTTTCTGAAAAACCGTTAATATAAGTTTGAATTTGTGTGACGTTTCATTTGTACGATGACGTAAAACTCTAACGATGCGTCTCATTCGAGTTACGCATCTATGTTAGTGTGTGGTATGTACAATATAATTTAAAATATAATGAAATGTAATGGCCAAGATCTCTCAGCAATATTATATTATTAATCTTAATAATATAACCGCTTATAACGAAATTGTTGGTAAAAAAATGTTATGTTAATCATATATAATAAAATTATAACTGCAATTTTAGAAGTATTACAGTACCATACTTTTTTTAAAAACAAGTGTGATACAATTTTTGTAGTATACTATAATGGGACAAAGTGTATTAACTACACGTGTTACCACAATACCTCAGAAACATTGTTTTTATATGTTACATAATTAACATGACCGTTATAAAATTGGTCAAACGTGGAATGAAATACTTGTTTAGAATCATGAGTAGAAATTAATGTGTAAGTTAATATTTAAATATATTTAATATTTAATATATTTATATTAATATATATATTATATATTATATTATATATACATATTATATATTAATATATTTAATATATTTATATCTAAATATATTTAAATACTTAAAGAAAATGTCGGTTTTTCTAAAAAAAATATATATATATAGATAAGCATTTTTCAACTCTTTTTTGATCCAGTGACGTTTATAAAAATAATTCATAAAATGCTGTTATATTTAATATACATTTTTAGTAGAATTTAATACTAAATGCACGAAACGTATGACTACAAGTAAATAATATATGTTCTATTTTCTTTTGTTTATAGTGGTATTAAAAAGGAAAATTATAAAAAATCATAAAATTGTTGCATGCACATGACCACAGCAATAAAAAAGTCAACCATTTTTAGAAAAATACAAAACATTAATAAAAAATTAACAGAAAATAAATATTTGTTATTCAAATATATATATAAAAATTTTACAATTTTGAAGCAAAGTCACTTAATAATTTCAGATAGAAAAGAAACTGACAAATAATTTACCACAAAAAAACATATTTGTATTTAAGTAATAAAATGAAATAAAGTAAAAGATTAGAGTATTCTATTTTGTACAAAAATCATAAAAGTATAATAAAAATACAAAATAATTTCACATAAAAAAATTGAAAAAGAGCTGAAACTCTGGTTCAGTTTTTGAAATAAAAAATAATAAAACAAAATGGATTACAATTAAGACTCAACGAGAAAAAAATTAACAAAAATTCAAAAATTATTTTGTCAGTTTTAGATTCGTCATGAGTATTTACATTGCAAATTTTGAAATCTGATTTTTTCCTAACCTAAAATCATATATTTCAAACCATTCTATAAAATTTTAAAATATTGCCCCTTTCCAAACTAAGACCGTAAACTTTTATTATGAAAACTATTTCCAACTTTAATTATGAAAAATTTTTGTGGACCGATTATAGATATTGGTTCAATGTACCGGTGATTGAGAATCGTTAATATAAGAAATATTTAGTAAGAAATTCTAAGAACATATAATATTATGCTTGTATTTTTTTATGTTTAATTTAACAACACGAATTTCTGTTTATTTTTTATTATATTTTATTTTGAATTCTATATGTGGATTGTAATAGTGTCTTAAATTTTTTTTAAATATAATTCTATTAACGCTATTATTATTCTAAAGGTCCTTTGTTACCAGAAGCGATGATTTATTACTTAGATAATCATGGACCAGAAAAGTTTGCGCAGATTTTTCTTGGTGAATATGATACACCGGAAGCAATTTGGAATTCAGAGATGAGGCATTTGTTAATTGAAAAAATTTCTTGCCATATTGCCGATTTCGTGCCTCGTCTTCGAAGTCATACTATGGCCCGTTACAAATATATACCGATACCAGCTGTTCGATATCCGCAACTTGAAGATGAATTATTTTGTGACATTTATTATTTACGAAATTTATGCGATACTTCTCGATTCCCAAATTGGGAAATTAACGATCCGGTTACATTGCTAAAGAATGTATTGAACGCTTGGAAGATTGAAGTAGAGGAAAAACCGATGCCAATGACGATAGAAAAGGCATACGAAGTTTTAGAGCTAGCATCAGACCAACATCCATATTCAGAAGCAGATATCAGACGAGCTTATTATCGTTTAGCACATTTGTATCATCCGGATAAAAATATAAATGGAAAGGAAAAATTTAGTGAAGTCTCGGAAGCATATCTGTTTTTATGCAGTCGAAAATCATGGAAGAACTGTGGACCTGATCCCAACAATATTGTGCTCATTTTACGAACACAGAGCATTTTGTTAGAGCGATATAAAGAAGAATTGAAGCCATTTAAATACGCTGGATATCCACAGCTTATAACAACGATACGAAATGAAATACATGATCCAGAACTGTTTAAGTCGACATCGGTATTAAGATTTGCTTGCGAATTAGCTTATCATACGGCCAATTGTTCGGCTCTGAATGTGAAAGAAATGCAACGTGAGTCTGGATTGGAGGTTCTACTAGATGCGTTTTCAAGATGTGTTTCTGTTTTAAATCGGTCATCGAAATCAAGTGAAACTCATGTATTAATTTTGTATCATTTGGCTAAGTTTTTCACGATCACGGGTCATTTTGAAGTTTGTCGTAAACGAATTGTAGAATTACCGCAATTAGCCGCTGATTTATGTCGTATTTTACACTTTCATGACTTAGGACAGTTGTGTTTAGTGTCAATTCAGTGTATTTCATCGCTAGCTAAAGACTGGGATTTACAAATGCAATTTTTGCAAAATGGAGCATTTTGGCATTTGCTGCTATTCGTTTTCACCTATGATCCCATGCTTGATGAAGGTGGTGTTGAGAAAAATATAAATGAGAACAAACAAGAAATCTTTAATCAGTTGGCTAAAAATGCAATGATTGCCTGTGGTAAATTGGCTGGATTGTTTACCAATGATAATGCTGATGGTGATGATATGTGTACTCCGCTAAATGAGACGGCAATCGCGGCTTTAAATGGTCTTCTAACTAAAGCTATAACTAAGCAAATTGGTGAGCAGCCCATTGAGGACATTTTGAAAATATTAATGCAGAATGTAGAGACACCGTACTTAATTTGGAATAATCAGTGTCGTGAGGAACTAAAGGAGTATTTGCAACAACAAATTGAATTGTTTCCAGACTTTGATGAATGCTTTGGTGCTTCGTTTGTGTATTCACAACACAAAGATGAACTTATAATATCTGATATTTTTATCAGAATCTATAATAGTCAACCAAGTTTTAAAATTGAGGTTTGTTTAATTTATTTCTTATTAATTAGAATTCAATTTAATAACTTAGAATAATGTAATGGTCTCCCGAATGCTTTGTATTCTTACATCCTACTATTAATTAATTATAAATTTTGGAAACATTAATATAATGATATTTAAAAGTTGATAACAATCGATGTTTTTATAAGGATTTTAGATGGTTATATGATTCTAAATTAATTTACTATATATTACATTTAATTCATTATTAAATGTAAAAATGTTTTAAAATCGAAAGAATAAGCCATTTTAAGAAACTTTTCAAAAACGTTAAAGTGAACTTTTTCAAGTAACTAAAAAATTTTGAAAAAAATACCAAATAATTTTCTTCGAAGTAAGATAATTTTTCATTAAAATATTAAGAAATCACAAATACCTAAAAATTGACCACCAAAATTTTATATCACAGTATCTAAGCTGTTTTATTTCTACTGGGATTTGCTCAACAAGTTTAGTAGAATTAACGAAGAGGAATTTTTCTATTTTAACAATAAAAATTATACAACTAGATAAAAAAAACAAAAATTATGTCGTGAATTTATTGACCTTAAGTTTATTCTTGTTCCAAACAAAGATTAATTTTGAATCTAGTCAGTCTTTATTGCAACTCGTTTGTTCAGTGGATTATTTCTTTATACATTAAGCGAACGTTATAAAATCTTTTAGTACAAAAATTTTAATACGTAATATGAAGATTTTAGTGGACAATTTAATACAAGATTTGAATTGTTTTTTTTTTTTTTCTAAGTGAATTAAAAATATCATAAATGCTACTTAAAAAGAATAAATAAGAAGTAAAAAAATAAGGTTGTTTAGTTGATGTCCATTCTTTTTTCTTTTTTAAAAAAAGCTTAAAATGGGGCATTTATTCTGAAGTTAATAGTAAAAACTAATTTTATATATATATCGAGAAACACTATTCACTAATTTAGACCTGTTTTACTAAAATCTTAATTAAAAACTTAAGATCATTTTCTTGTTAGTTTATGTCAATAATTTGTATTTAGGCTTTGGTTTAAAATTTTTCTATTTAATGCCACTTAAATTTAATATTTATAATAATTGTAATTTTTCGTCTCTTTTTAATTATTTTAATACAGCAACCGGAAAAATTTATTGTCGATTTGTTGAAGTTTATTTCGGAAAACAGTAATAAAATTCTCGAATTTTCGAACGTTGCGTTATCTCTATCAATCGAGAAGACGTTACGCGAATTTATAATGGTGCTAGAAGCAATAAAAAATTTGACTGAAAACAATAATGGCATTGAAAAATTCTTTGTGGGCCATTTCAAAATGCTGTTACGATTACTAAGTGCTCCACATGAAAGAATTCAATATATATTGTTGGAAATTTTAGAAATTGCAATAAAAAATCGAGAATGTATAAACGATGTTGCGAAGTCGAAGCATTTAGGCCATTTTCTGTTATTATTTTTCAAGCTGCCACAATCATGGCCTATACTTTTAAGAATATTATCAAAGTTAATTGTGAGCTCTGAACTGTTAGAGGAATCCTTACAAAAAGGAGCTGTGTTATACTTATTGCATTTCTTTTGTAACCGCAAAAATCCCAATGACTCTGAGATGAGATCTCAGTGTGCTAAGTTATTAACTGAAATGCAATCGAATCAGCTAGTTGGCCCCAATGTTCGATTATTTCTTGCTAAATTTTTGCCAGGAGCAATATTAGATGCAATGCGAGAAAATCCAAATCTGTGTATTTGGATTTTTGATGAAAAACGGGAAAATCCCGAACTAATTTGGAATGAGGAAATGCGAAGTCTAGTCTGCACTACTGTAAGCAACTTAAGTCAACAGTAAGTATCTACTAAAGACTGAAAACTTGCTTGAAAAACGTACATTTCGTGATGTAAGAATAACTCTTTTAAAAATCAAAAATTTTAAAAAGCAAAGGAGTGTCAAACAAGCGGTCAAAGGATTAGGCTATTGCCAAGTGGTTGAAAATAAATCTTTTGCAAGCTACTATGCGTAACTGTGAGCAATGATAATTCTTGCAAAAATCAAAAGATCACTAAAACTTAAGATGAAATCCAGATACCACAACACTAGTACTAGGCCATAGGGGTGCGAAAAGGATTCAAAAATAAAAAAATGCTTTTATTTCATTTACAATAATCTACTACTCACTCTGAATTCAATAATGAAATTTTTTTGTCACATAACTTTTTAATGACAACTTATAGCTGAGAAAAAACGCCTTGAAAAGAATTACAATTTTACCTCCTTATTTTACTTCCTTACCTAGCGATAAAAATGTACAATTGATGCATATAAATATGGAATCCATGCATTTTTGTTCATTTTTAACACCTTTTATTTTGGTATTAGCATTCTGGTTGTCTAGCTTCTATATTAACGTTTGACATCTTATGATTTTTGCAAGAACTATCTTTACACCCTATTATGCACATTAGTGATTAAAGAGAGTTTTCAACCACATTTTCTACCTCTAGCTTTCTAGCTATTTAACTTCTACGTAGTTTTTTGAGACCTTTGATTTTTAAAAGAATTACTTTTGCACTTCGAAATTCTCGTCGTTCGAGCCAACTCTCGGACTTTATTATATAAAAAATGTTTATTTAGGCATCAAAAACTACAAGTTCAATATCCAGAATCCGTGTTTAATGTACCTGAACTTCAAAATTTGGCAAAACCTCCAAACGAAGTGTCTGTTGGTGGTGTTTATCTTCGACTCTATTTATTAGAACCAAACTGGGAGCTGCGTAAACCTAATGAGTTTTTAGGTGAACTGCTGAACATGACTGATTTAATGATGTCAAGAAATGACCCACGCTCAGTCCAAATGCTTGATTTGGTTACGGACAGCTTGTGTGCTTTATTAAACGCCAGACCAGCACTCAGCGACCAAGTTGCTGCCAGTGGCCATATTAATAATTTGTGCAATCGTTTATCGTCGCGCATTTACCAAAAACAATCACTGGCAATTTTACGTCAAATCGCCACCAGTAAACTATGTATTACAATGTTTTCAAATACACCTAGCTTTATAAGTTCCATAAGTCACATTATGAGAGCGCGAAAAGAACTTTTGCCACTTAGCTGTGATACTTTACATCGACTGTTTACAATAGCCGAACAAGTGCCCGATTGTTATGATTGTTTAGTCCGACAAGCTTTCGAAGCAAATCTTATTATTAATTTATTAGATGTGTTAAAAGCTTCAACTGATGGCTTGGAGAAACCAACCATGGTTAAGAGTCAAGTTGTAAAAATTCTACGTATATTAGCAAATTGTACCAATTACAGTGATCGTGTCAATGCGATTTTAGACAAAAATCAAATATGGCATGAATATAGGGATCAAAAACATGATTTATTTATTACTAGTAATCAACCAAATAATTATTTGACTGGTAATCTAATTTTTATTAATATTTTCTCCACTATGTTACATTGAAATTTCATATTTTAAATGAAAAATTTGAATAACTTTGGCAAGGGAGTATACATTGAAGATATTAAAATTAATTTAGAGTTTTTTTGTCGTAGAACAAAACAAAAGGGTCGTATACTAAAAATTAATTAAAATAATCGTTGTGTTTAATAAATGAAATCTGAATAACGGCTTTATGAATACTGTAAAAAATAGAATTTAACTTATTTTCTTGATGAAATATCAGCAACATTTTAACTTATTTGAAAAGTGATTCTTTAACCCGTTGCCGCAAATGACTGCTATAGCCGTCGTGCATATTTTTATTAAGAATGCTATACACTTATTCATTGTTAATTAATGCATCGAAGAAAAAAAAAGTTATAGCTAGT
>AGDA01017155.1:0-14386 GCA_000281935.1 Mengenilla moldrzyki | reverse complement strand
ATAATGAAATTTTATTTTGTTTCTTTTTTTTTTTTAAATTGGCAATGATGCTGCTGTAAAATTTATGTTACAAAAATATAACTGCTTTAAATTCTTAGCACAGAACAACTTGCAGCATGCTATGCAGATATAGAATGAGAGCTCAGATTGGGAAAAAATTTTCCGTTTTATGCAAATACGTATACGTAAGCGTGACGTATACACACACCAAAAAAATGCTGCAATTTTGCAAAGCACTAAATTTAAAAACAAAATAAAAAAATTTATTTATATGAGTATTATATTCCCTATTTAAAAAAGGCGTGACCGTGTCCCAGTTGGTAGAGCAACAAGAAGTATATAAGAATGCTATCTTTAATATTGTCGTGGGTTTGATTCCATCAAACCTTAAAAAATTACAAAATAGAAAGGGAAAGAGACAGGTACTTTTTTCCCCCTCGAAGAAAAAAAAAACGCTGCAATTCCGTAAAAAATGTTTAAATCCTGCGAAAATTTTCGACGAGTTCCTGAATATCAAAAGTAATTTTCCATCACACACTTATCTTCGTTTTGTGAACCTTCAATCAGTAATATTTTCAAGCTTTTTGTCAGATATACACACACTTTATCTAATTTTATATGGAAATCATTCATTAGACATTCCCATTTTGCAATTATTTAGGTTTTCATATATTGTAAATATCGTTTAAAAAAAAAAACATTTTTTAAAATTTATTTTTAATAAATACATGTTTAGCTTTGAAATTTATGTTCAATTTTTTATGTTCAACAAAGTATATTTCAGTTATTATAAACATATTATTTTAATCAAGTAATTGAAAAGGTGTAAAATAGGATGTTTATTATAGTATAAATATAATAAGTTATTACGATTTCAATGTCATTTTTCCTTTTCATTTTTGTATTTGAAAACCTGAGATAAATAATTTAAAGTTCATACAGCTTTTTGAACATGAATTAGACTTTATTTAATTGGAATAGAATGAAAAAAATTATTGATTTTAGTGCGCAATGTAAATCCAAGCACGCGATGGAAAATTACTTTGTTATTTAGAAACTCGTAACATTTCGTCAAAACATATTTGTTTTTGATCTGTGTTACTTTTTATAGAAAAATATTACAGTAAAACCTCTATTTAATCAAAAATATTGATCTTGTTTAGTGTTACTATTGTCGTTATTAATTTCCTATTTTTTTTAATTAATCATTGAATTTTTTTCCTACTTGAAATTATAATTTCATTCACAATCATAGTTTCTCAATTTATTATTTATAATTTCATGCTTACAGTAATTATGCCCCCATAAAGATGTCTTGTTTTGTGAACCTTACAGTTCTTGTATTTGAGCATTTTTTGTTTTAATACTTTATTCGATTTTTGACAATATTATCAAAAGCGAAAAAGGGACTTTAATCTAGCAATATCTGGTGAAAACATTGTAGTCGCATTATATTTCTATTAATATTTTTCTTACAGAAATTAGCTAATTTCATTTTCATATACAAATCATTATTAAATATCATGAATAATTCTAATTTACTGGAATATTTCTCTCAGAGTATCTAGAAACAAAATATTCGATTTTAATAACGTGCTAGATAAAAATCACTATTTGTCAATTTGAGAACTCAATGAGTAATGATACTGTAAATATTTCATAAATTTCGACATGAAATTAATAGAAATTTATTAAAATAATGATAATATAAATATCATGTCCTGCTACAATGAGACACATTTGCTATCTTATTTGTCAAAAATATGCTTTATCCACATTGGCTATCGTTAATTACTTTTACACATCACAGATCAAACAGAAATGAGTAAGCTGCTAAAAGTTTCCCCATGATTTAAACGTTTCGCACTTACCTAAGGGGTCGCTAAAAAAAGTCAACGTCGGTTCTCATTCTATATATGTTTATAAGTGCACTAGCACACACTTTTAAACGAATAGCTAAAGTTGTTTTGTGATTCTTAAAAAACATCAACTCTTTAAAATTAAAACTGAATACCCTTTTAGTCAGTTATTGTACTTTTTTAGAATAAAATTTTTAGGTAATTGAACAAAAAAAATTTAAATTTGTGATTAACGTATTTGTCTCCTGACACGAAATCTCATTATTTAAAAATATTGGTTATTCGTAAGATGAATTCTTTAGCATTTATTTTTAAATCACAACAATATTAGATACTTTTTATAATTACTCTTTTTTATCAAGAAATATTAAAATAAAAAGATAAACTCAATTTTACTCTGCTTTAAAATTTCATTACTTTTTCAGAATTCAAAAACAGAATGAAAAAGTAAGAAGTCAAAATGTTTTAATATATTAAAACTATTCGGCATTTGGAAATTTCAATATCGATAATATCAAAAATCTAATATTACCACAATCATAAGTTTCTTAAACGATGAAAAAGCTTCACTCAATAAATTAAATATTAATGAAAATTTTCATCGAATTATCATTCAATTCTCTATCAAATAAGTACTAGTCGAAAACTTATTAAAATTGTTCGTCAACATCAGTCGACAAGGAGTTTATCTAAGCTTCAAGCACAATCGATTGATTTGATTAATAGATAAAAAATACTATAGTTATCAATGTTTCGATCCTTCATTTAATGATTCCTTCTTTTTCACATCATCACTGCGCTCTTTATTCCATTCTTTGAGTCCTTCTGGCAATGTTGTATCTTCCTCAAAAGATCCAGTGCCTTCTACAAACTCTTCATACGTTGACTTTTCAGGGAATGGTCTCTTTCCTAATAACTCAATCATATCATCACGACTAATAATCTCCTTCTCCAATAAACGCTCAGCAATCTTGGTAACATCGTCTTTATGCTGTGTTAATAGCTCTGTTGTTTTACTATGAGCATTTCTGATTAACTCTCGTACTTCATTATCAATCAGTTTAGCCGTTTCTTCTGAATATGGCTTGTCAATCATTTCAGATTCCGAGGGCATATCATAGCTTATATATCCCACTTTCTCGTTCATACCATAATGAACAATTTGAGCATAAGCAGTTTGTGTAACTTTTTTCAAATCATCTTGTGCCCCTGTAGTTATTCTTTTAAAAAAGATCTCTTCAGAAACTCGACCACCTAACATCATGCACATACGATCAAATAACTGCTCCTTTGAGTACAAATATTGTTCTTTTGGTAAGTACTGAGCATATCCCAATCCTTTTCCTGTAAAATATAAGATATGTGATTATTATTTACATATTTCTTTTATCTCTTTTAATTTTGATTCATTTATAAAACATCAATAAGTAAATTTGATAAAGCTTAAACAGTTGGCTTCTTTATACAGTATATTCCATTTTCAAGTAAAGAAATTTTAAGCTTTTATTACAAATCTGGTCTTATTAATGCAAAGTATTTTTTTCAGTTTTTTGCTGCTTATATAAAGACTTCTACAATTTTTTTAAATATAAAAATCAATTTATTTTGTACAAAATAATCTACGAAAATAAAATAGTTTTTCCTATATAAAATTTACAAGGAAACCAACCACTGATTTTTATAACTAGAACTAAATTTAAAAAGAAATAATCAAAGATTAAATTGAACTAAATTGAGAATTTCAAGATGCTTTGGACACTGCATTCAATAATTGTGCTAGGAGTGTACCTTAGAGTTCATCTTCGCCGAATAAAGAGTTGAGTTAAAGGGTGCTAAGTAAACAATAAAAGCAATGCTTACACACTCAACTCTTCTTTTCCAAAGAGTGTTCATTTCCTGTTTTTTTAGTTCTACTCAGCATTTTTACTAAATGCATTTGTTATTACGTGGTAAAAGCGAAAACTTTTTGAACGGAATAGAGTAGAATAATGGCGACTCGAGCATATTTAGTAAATGCAACCTTTATAAAATAAAATAAGGAAAAAAACAAATAAAAGAAACAACTAAAATGCGTCCAAAACAATTTAATGATACTAGTAAATGATGTATTTATATCAAGAACAATATATATTTTGCCTTAAAGTTCAAATCGCACTGATTACAAAACTAAAACATTTTTGATTTATTTGATGACAATTTATAATGAAAAAAAAAAAATTTTTCGAAAAATTCGATTCCAGATACCTTTTGTTACATCTGAAATAATTAATCAATCCGTATTAAAAAAAACCGTATTATAAATGTTTATTGAAGAGGAGCTTTATAATAGTGATTTGAATTTGAAAAAAAAACAATAATAAAATTAATTTTTTTCAACACAAATTTAGGAAAAGTAGAGAATATCTAAGTAACTCAATAAAGAATACTTGTAATACTATTAATATTTTTAGAACGAAAAAATCATCTTTTATAGATTAAATTTTCGGCAGAGATTTTATAGCAACTAACACAACAAATTTAGAGACAGATGACAACTGTTTGAAAAACAAAGTTTAAACGAAATAAAGTTTATGCACACTTGGGCATAATTTTTTTAAAACTATCAAAAAAATTGAGATAAATAGGACTCATTATCAAAAGAGGAGGAAAGTTCAGATTCTAAATCAATAAAACATAAAAGAAAAAAAGTTAGTCGTATACCACCAAACGGTTATTTGATTATTTACTTTTTGAAAAACTAATAAGCAAAAATTAAAAAAAAAAACTACGCTTTTAAGCACACACATGTTTGCATAAATTTCATATATTACATGTTTATTAGATGTAAAAAATACATATGCGCTTTTTATAGCTTGTAAGCGTTTACTATTGTCTCAATAAATAAGAGGTTGAGTACAAAAAGGAACCACTTATTAGACACTTATTTGCACAATAAACGTTTATTAAATGCATTTTGGTCAAAATTTTGCTATACAAAACACTCTTTACTGGTTAAACAATATTCAGCTGAAAACTGAACAAAAATTAGTATTAGATAATTTTGGTCTCAATTTCGATTTTACTAAAAAATCAAATTTAAATTTGATTCCAAAAAATAACATTGACGTTTCGACTCCAATGCCTAAGAAAAATGCATTCCACTTCTTTTCAATGCATAACAATTACCTCTTGGTATAATAGACACTTTAAGTAAAGGGTCAGCATGTTCCAAGAACCAACCGCAAACTGCATGACCAGCTTCATGGTACGCAACGGTTTTCTTCTCCTCCGGCTGCAAAACCTTTGTCTTTTTCTCCATACCGGCTACAACGCGTTCAATAGCTTGTTCGAAATGCTTCATACTGATAACATCATTAAAATCACGTGCCGCGATAAGAGCCGCTTCGTTGCACACATTCGCAATATCAGCACCCGTGAATCCCGGTGTTAAAGCAGCCATTTTACGTGCTAACTCAATCTTATCTAAGTTTGTTTTCAGAGGCTGTAAATGAACTTTAAAAATACTAGCTCGACCCTTAATATCCGGTGCCGGTACAAAAATTTGCCTATCAAAACGTCCAGGTCGTAATAATGCTTTGTCCAAAATATCAACACGATTTGTAGCCGCTAATACGACAACATTAGTAGTCGTATTGAAGCCATCCATTTCGACCAGCAATTGATTTAGTGTATTCTCTTGCTCTGAATGACCACCAAAGCTTCGACCGCTTCTTTTACGTCCCACTGCATCAATTTCGTCAATGAATAAAATGCAGGGCGCATGTTTTCGTGCCATCGAAAACATATCTCGGACTCGCGATGGTCCCACACCGACGAACATTTCCAAGAATTCAGAACCTGAAACTGATATAAAAGGTACATTTGCTTCACCAGCCGTTGCTTTGGCTAATAAAGTTTTCCCAGTACCAGGTGGACCTAAATAAAATTAATTTCAAACGTCTAATATATATCAAAGACTTTATTTTTAAGATGTAAAAACATAATTCGATTTCCAATATTTTTTAAATAATAGCATATTTAAATTGTTTAACTCAGAGGTAAACAACCCACGACCCTCTGGCCGCATGTGACCCGTTGAATAATTCTCTACAGTCCACCAAGCATTTGTTTATATTAGATATATCAAATTTTCCAAATTAAACATGCCAGTTTTCACATTAAAACCTTCAGGTTTTGGCGAACCAAAAATTTTAACATTTTGATAGCCCCTTTGTTAAAATAAATAGGTAAATATTCGACGAATTTTTATCTAGATTTCACTACATCTGACATTAGTGAAACCAAGTATAAATAAAATCTTTAATTCAGTCAAAATATAATAATAGTTACCAGTTAAAAGTGCGCCTTTAGGTATCTTAGCACCCAAATCAATATATTGTTGTGGATTTTTAAGAAAGTTTACAAACTCCATAATTTCAATTTTAGCCTCTTCGCAACCAGCCACATCTTTGAACCGGACTCCAATTTCTGAAGAATTGATCAATTTTGCAGTCGACTCCATTACTCCTCCAAACAAACCACCCTTACGACCCCGTTTACCACCCATCATTTCTGCTGATCGCTTCATCATGAATAATAGAAAACCAATAATTAACAGAGTAGGCAACAGACCAGCAAAACTTGCTAATTCTAATTCGGTTTTATAAACAACCGGCACAAAGTTCTTTTGTTCTATATTAAGATCTAGTTGAGCGTTTTCTAGATTTCGTTCAAATGCATCTACACTTCCGATGTTAAACCACAATGAATTAGCGTCAACCAAAGTGCCAGGAGCTAATCGTACTCGAACCCATTTCTTGTTTACAACTTCGAGTTTCTCAACAGAGCCAGAAACTAAATATCTTTTTAAAACTCAACATTAGCGTAAGTTAAATTACCGTATAATTCAAATATTAAATAAAAGCTTTAATAGATTTAACTCTTAAAACTTTACAGTTGCTATTACCGCAATTAGATAATCAGCCTTTAGAATCTGACAGTAAATAAATTTTTCTTTTAATATAAAAAAAAAAGAATACGTTAGACAACATTTTCAATTGTTAATTAGATAAAAATATAAAACTCCAATAAATAAGAATCAAAAAGTCATCGAATTATTATTCAAAATTAAATAGAGTACTTTAAATTCCTGTCAGAGTAGCAAGTAGAAGAATCACTTTCAACATTTACGTTTCAAGATTTTTCGATCTCGCGAATAACACGATTAATTTATTTCTTAGGCCGTTTCAGCATTTTGGCTTTATAGTTTATCGATCGAAGTCGATTACCGCTAGTTGTGCATTATTCCCAAGGCTTACATTTCTATTGCAAAGGAATAATGAGAAAATTCCCGTTTATTTTTATTTAATTTTTGTTTCGTAGTTTTTTTTTTTTTTAATCACAAAAATAACAATTTTTTTTTTCATTTTTTTAACAACCAAAAATCATCATTATCAAATTTTTACCACAATGTTTTTTGTAAGACACGTAATAGAGCTCTAAATTCAAACTATTTTTAGTTGCTTTATGGATTTTTATACAATTGTAAAAATTTCAATAAATTTAAAAGGTAAATTAATAAAATTTAAATAGTGATCAGATTTAGGACTATGTTTTGATTATTACACTATGAATAAGGCAGCGTTGTCGATGGATAGTGGTGGAGGCAGAAAATGGGCGTATTGTGTTCGAAACTTAGCTTTAACTACACAAAAACATACTTTATTGTGCATATTCGAATAAATTCATAAAAGAACACCAGCTAATACTTTGATTTTTAAATTGTTACATTCAATTTGTGAAAAAGTAATGCAGATTTCTTGTCTCATTTTTAATTGTCATTTCCTATTATTAGTTTGACTACATCTGTGCTAATTCAAATTTAAATTGTACTAACAGTCTAAAGGCAAATAAATTTCAAAAACATAAAATTGCATTTTGAGAGCATTTGCACCATAATAATTTTAACTAATATAGCAACTGAATTCCGTACTAGCACCCAAACACTTAATGAGAACACCAAATTTGTGAAAACATTGGTTTACGTTTCCTTTACATTTTCTCAAGAGCAAATTTTCTATCAACGTGACAAATCTACCAAAATATTAATAAAATTATTTATAAAAACATCAGTGCTTTGCGTAAAATTTAGATTCTCTTAAAATTAAAAGATGTTTTACTGCAGCAATAAGGATGTGCGTAGCTTTTAAATTACTTAGGCTTTTTCTATGTACCCTTAAAATATCTTCACAACATTTCTCAACAAACGTTTTTTTAGTTTTTTACGTTAAGAAAATGTTAAGAGATTGCTAAGAAAATGTTTTCAATCACAATGTTTTTCATTTAAAACGCGGAATATTTTCATTTGCTAGTAGGATTTTTGAGCTTTCTCGTAAATAGCCATACTTTTGCTGAAACTCTTTCCATGTTATTTCTTTGCCTCGAAACTCCAAATAAATGTAAAAACCAAAAACTAAAGTTGCTCCAAGTGCACCAAATAGAAATTTCAATTTATCACCATCACTAAAAGGCTTTCCACCGGTACCTCTACACAAAAAACCGTATTTTAATTTAAGTTAATAAGCATGATAACCTGTACCCTTGTCCAGTGCCACCAAACAATTTAAACGACCATCCTTCGAAGTCTGAAGGTCGTCGAGGTAATTGTGGCGGTTTCGATGCCGCTGGTGGCTTTTTGGCTTCACTTGACTTTGAACTAGGTTTTCCAGTTTCATTTGGTTCACGACTAGATTTTTTTTGCTGAAAGAACTTCTCAAAACCTTTAGGCAACTTTTTCTCACTGTAATTTCTATTAAATGCCAACTATTTGCAGAAAACGTGAACTGTATTGACTTGAGCAAAATAAATAAAGCCTATAATTACATTAGTTTTGTTTAGAATTGTTCGACGGATTGTTAGACTTGCAAAACTAATCAGAAATGACATATTTATGGCAAATTTTTAACTAAAAATCACTTTTTACCGCAAACATGGGCACCACAGAGCACATAGTCCGACACACAGACTGAATTAATATTTCACAAATCAAAACACGGCATTTTTGAACACACTAAATTATGTTAATATAATTAACATTTATGTGTATTTGTACGCCGAAAATTACATAAATATGTTAACATGCGTTCATAATTTATATATAATTTTGTGCGCAAAAGTACAAAACTGTAAATTATGTTATTAACACAATTTTGTGCGCTAATAAATACCTTACGCTTTAGAGCATAGGTGGGCAAACACTTTTACGCGCGAGCCAAAATAGAATTTTCAAAAGCTCTCTTTAGTCGAAAGACTTCCCTGCAAACCAAAAATTGTGACAAAGTTGTCACAACGACGTCTATAGACGTCTCAACAGGAAAAAGCTCGTTTCGGTCACAACGAGAAAGTTTATAGACGTCGCAATGGGAAAAAGCTAGTTTCGGTTACAACGAGAAGTCTATAGACTTCACTACGGGAATTTAGTTCATTTATAAATATATTTATTGTACAATGGAAACATCATTAATTACTTAATAAAACTCATATTAAAAGGTTGTGTAGTATGTTATGGCGTTCCAGTCTTCCATGCGAAGAAGGCTCATAAGTTACGAAATTACCAATTTTTAAAAATCTAATTAAAAATTCATTTTTTTATTGTATAAAATTGAAACTAATACTCCTCAAATAAAATACCAAAAAAAGAAATTTTTAAATACTGTAAATATATTAACAAATTGTATTTGAATAGTTGTAGCGATATTTTAAATATAAATTTAACGTATATAAAAAATTAATATCGTACACAAATAAAAAAATTTCAATTGCAGAAAAGCAACAAAGTGTTTATTTAATGAAGCATAAGTGTGTTTAAAAACTATATAAATAAACATTACGTCAACTATATATAACTATATATCAATATATTTAAGGTGCAAGATTTTTTTAAAACTGTTTTTGTGTTTTTTGATCATTTCTTTAAACCTAGAACCCGTAAAGGCTGATTAAAATACAAAAAAAAGTTAAAGGTATTTAAAATAAAAAGAAAAAAAGAGAAAAAAATTCAAAAAATTCAAAAAAATTTTGAGTTTTTAAAAAAAAAGTTGGATGCGTTTTTCTTAAAATTTAATAAAATATACGCGAAATAAATATATACGAATAGACTGGTACATAAAAGTAGATATCAGATTAAGGCAATTAGAATTCCGAGGAAAAACAATGTAGATTGAGACCAAATATGACTCATAGCTTGCTACATTTTCTTAGGATCTGAAATAAAATAAATTTAGTAGAAAAGAGAATAATCCCCTGTTTGGAAGAGATATCTAATATTCTCAAAGAAAATCATAAGTCCCTGATAGGAGGTCACAGTGGAATTTCCCAGGCGTTAAAAGGATAAAATAGAAGTACCACTGAGAAACGCTTACCCGAAATATTAAAAAATACATCGGAACCTGTTCAAGTTTCCAAAAAAATAAAGACCTGCGGAAGTGCACATGAATATTCATGAAAATAACAACGACTACAGAACGTTTTTGAAAGAATAGCCTTTGATATTGTAGGACCACTACCTCTAACTGAACACGAGAACAAATTTATACTGATACTGGAAGACGACCTTTCCCGATTTATACAAGCCTACCTTTTGCTAAACGTCGAGACAAAAACTATAGTAGAAGCCTTCGTAAATCGTTTTATCTCCAACTTTGGAGCCCCGAAAGTGTTAACGGATCTAGGTACAAACTTTATGACGGAACTATTCCAGAACCTATGTAAGATATTCAAAATTAATAAAGTCCGTACAACTGCCTACCACCCACAGACGAATAGTGCTCTCTAGAGGTGTCACCATATATTAAAAGAATATTTGAGACACTACGTGAACTTCGTTAAGAATATTGGGACGACTGGGTCCACAGGCTTTGTTTTGCTTTAACATTACGCCATATTCAGCCACTGGGTTCTCACAGTAGGAATTAGTATTCGGTCAAAAGACATGCATTCCTTCTGAAATATGCCAATATCCTTCATTTAATTATGCCTATGATGATTATGTGATAAATTTAAAGCAAAGGCTACAAACTTTTCACAAAATAGCTAGAGAGCATCAGTTAAAGGAAAAGGAACGAAATAAGTTATATTATGACAAACATACTCGTGTTCCAAAATTTCAAGTGGGAAATAAATATTACTCTTGGACGAGTCAATGAAGAAGGGCGCAAGCAAAAAGCTTAGTGCCCCTGGGCAGGTCCTTATATTTCACTATCTATAGAGGACGACAATGCCGTCGTCAAAATTAAGAACAAACAAAAGTTCAATTAAATAAATTAAAACCCTATTTTTAACAGACTGATAACCGCAGTGTGGGCTCTATCAGCTAATGAGATACCAAACAATTTTACTGTTATAAGAAACACAATTTTAAGACAAACGTGCCTGAAGTATTTAAAAATTTTCTAACGTAATATGTGGTAATAAGGACTTTCATTCATAAAAAGTTTTTTAAATTAATTAATGCTATAAAATGTTATTAGTTACAAGATTACCTAAAAGAATTTCTTAGTCAAATTCGCAACTAATACATTTTTTTAATTTTGAAGTTAAGTAACTCTAATGTAAGTAAAACAAAAACGTCCAATGTAATCAACAGATCTAACAAGTTTTTGTCAAAAACAAGGTAAACAATAGTTTACCTTGAATAATTATAGAATAATCAAACAATAGCATTAAAACAGTTTAATACAATGTTTATTAAACGAATACTTTTATTTTTAAATTTTTATTTAATGCTTTCCAATAAAAAAAAAATCCAACCGATTTCTAATAAACAATAATTAAAATATTAAATGATTGCTGTAAACATCCACTTTAGTTTTTTGTTGGTAATAAAAAAAGATAACAGATTTCTTCGCAACAGCATTACAACATATTCCCACAATTTTAATTGATTCTAAGGCATATGAAATTCACCAGGTCAACTGGTAATAATATATTATAAACATTTTTGAAACTAAAAAGGGACCATTAGCAATTAAGAAAATTGCTATGTTTTCCACGCGAAGAAAATATAATTTCCAAAACATGAAATTATTGGTCAAAATTTAATAACAAAGTGTAAAAAAAAAGAAAAAAAAATTGTTTTTAAAAAAAATTAGCATACGAAGAGCGCTAAAAAAATGAATTTCGGAATAAATAAATCGCTAACAAATCATTTAGCGTCTCTGCTGGAATTTGTCACCTTTAATTTAACCCTTTCATTCGAGTCAGCATTCTATGTTACGAGCGAATGTGAACGAGTCGAGGTCGCCGAACGAGCGTCTACTGCATAACACCAGTTTATTCTATGATTAGCGCTTAAAAGACTTTTTGTAAAATTTCAACAGAAATTTAATAACAGCCAAGTAATTTCATACTAAGAAAGTACTACTACAAGTCTTCACTTTTCGAATTTCTTAGACAAATAAAAATTTTACACAATCACATTCTTAATTTCGTCGTACAGAACTAAAACAAAGGCACCACCGGTACCTCGCAGCACATTAGAAAATGCTCCCTTAAGGAAAGCTCCCATTCCTTCCTGTTTCGCAATGGTTGCCCAGCAATGTAACGTGTTTTTGTACACAATTTCTGATTTCGCTCGACCAGATTGCATCATCATACGTCTTCTAACTGTGTCGAATGGATACGAAATAATACCGGCTACAGTAGTTACAGACTAAAATTTCAAACGAAATGTATCAATTTAGAGTTTTGACAAACATACAATGTCTTTCTTTTGTGCACATACATTAATGTATTTTTTTAAAGTTTTAAATGAACAAATTAAATAATTTTCGAGCAAATCATTATTTTTTCCTTTTATTTAACTTTTTCTCAGTCTTTCCTTCCATTTATTCAACTTATTTCTGATTAACATTTTTATTACTGCTTAGCAAATAATAAAGCTTTAAAAAGGAGTATAATAAAAACACACAATGATAACAGTACACATAAATGTAACTGAAAGCACTTATGGGAATGTAGACGTAATTGCTATAAATTAAATCATAACAAGAAAAGTAGAAAAAATGTAGTTTCTCTCATACACAGATGAAAATTTATATTTAAGTTTGCGACTAGAGTAAAAAGATATTTCTATATAAAAATTCACATTTAGCAAACAGCCAATATTTGTACGTTTATAAAATACAGATTGAATAAATTTATACGATGTTTCAATGGTCTCAAATGACTAATGTTCACGTAGATTTATACTTAACCGTTTGCGAACCAGCGTGTTTTGGAAAAACATAATCGAAAAATGCCAAAGATTGCGATCGCGTTTGCGTTATTATGTGTCAACAAAACAAGTATGCCTCTTCTTTTTGATTTCAATTAATGTTTTGGCTTTTCACGACACAAAAACGGAGAAGCGTGAAAGTGGCTCGTGGCACGGAAACACAATATAAGGAAAAATGTTTATTTGTGTATTTTTCTAACAAGAAAACAAATAGAGTTTAGGAACGTTCATTTACACTAAATGTACTTAAAATCTTTAATACTAGAGCTAACGACTGGTCAAAATGACCGATTATTTTAATAAATAAAAAAAGGTATGTAATAACTGTTGGTAGTTCTACCGTTAAACTAACTTGCTAGATCTCACTTTCAATCTTAATCACAAATTCACTCAAATATTTGCTTTTAACAAAATACTTTTTTCATTCAATTTTTTATTAGTGATAATTGTTATAGTAAATTCTGTTATGTAATATTTTTATTTCCTTGTAAAAAGATAATAAGTAATCAATATTTAAGATGTTCAAAGTTTAATTTCATTTAAAATTCTAATATTTGGAAGTAAATAGGAAATATAATAAAATTTTTCAAATTTTTAAAAAATATCATTTTTATCCATACGGAAAAAGCTTATGTCGCGGACCATCATTTTGGAACGCGGACGTAACTTTTTATAATTTTTCATAAATAAAATAAGTTTTCCATAAATAGTATAAAACTTATTACTGACTGAAATTTAGTGAAAAGTTTATTCAAATTATATATCATTCTTTCTATGACCAACTACAATGCATCCTGATTTTATTAGATCACACTTTACGTCACGACAATAAAAAGTAATAAAGTTTAGAAATAAGTCGAATTTTACAAGTTTTGATGTGTGTAATAATATTTAACTTCCATTTTAAATTTCAATTAGACTATCAAAATCTATTAGAAAATACTCACGGTATAATTTTCAAGTAAGCGGCCGTTTTATTAAAAAATTTCGAAATTTTCCCTATATACCAGGGGTGGGCACACTGATGCTATTGGGAGCCGCATTTCATTTTTTAATATGCCACGGAAGCCGCACAAAAGTACCTGGAAAGTAGTTGGACACGTCAGACGTGCTCGATTATTTCATTGATTTTTTATAATTAATATTAACTATTTATTTGTATTTCTTTCAATTTTTTTAGCTGACTTGATTCTTTCTATTTATACTATGGACGTAGTATACATGAACTGCTCATCGAATACAAAAAGTTGTCGCCAAGATATATGTTGTAATATAC
>AGDA01017105.1:0-12243 GCA_000281935.1 Mengenilla moldrzyki | reverse complement strand
GTTTAAGCATTTTTTGGCTAGAGAGCTTAAAAAACTGTTGTTTCTTCAGTTTTTTGCTATTTTCAAAAAGTTGGATGATCCATACGTGTATAAATTTACTTCCATTGTATTACGCCATCTAACAGTATATATAAAATCAAATAATTTTTTAATAAATAAAGTCATATATGTGATATTTTGACCATACATTTGTCCATATATAAATTTTTAAACAGAAATAATTTTTGTAAATGTCAATTTCCAAAAAAAAATTGAGATATGAGTTTTTGTGTTTTACTAGTGACATCTTTTAATTCACATAATTCACTCTTAAGGGAGCGAATACACTAACAGCATACATCTTTTATTTTCTATGTACACATCTGAATAAAGGATATTACTTTGAAAAAAAATTGGCGACTAATACTTTTATATAATTTTTAGTAAGTTTACTAACAGATTTCGTTAACTGAACTCTTCCTAAGATAGGTTTGTCAAAACCTCTTATGTTAATGACACATTTTGTAGAGCAAGCAGCAGTCCATTTTGTATTTAGCGTATTATCTATACACTGATAAAAATGTTTGGTCGCTTTAACTGAAAAATTAGTAAAAAAAAATGAAACCAAAAAAATTTTACTCATTTTTACTAATTGTTTTTGTTATTTCAAAAAAATATTAATTCTTTTAAATGTCTTTTATTACAAACAATAAACTTTCAATTTGTAATCATTTTTTAACGGTTTTTTCTTTTTTAGTGTACCAGATCCAGGACACGTAAGACTTGATCTGTTTTATATGTGAATAATTGTAAAACCCAAGGAAACTTCGTAGTTTATAAGCTTGAGGAAGGGGCAAATATATTTGATTAGTGGAATATACTAATGTAGTAATTATAGTATTTTAGCTGAAAATCTTAAAATTTGAAATATATACAAAGAAAGTTTAAATTAATAAAGAAAAAAAATACGGCTTGCTTTCAGCACATGAGATGTGAGAAATAACCCATTGGCTTTCAATTAGTCCTCCATTACAAGCATAATGTCCATCGATAAATATCGCTACATTCCAAGGGTAAATGAATGTTTCACGTATCGGGTCCTCCATAAAGTCATGAATATGAAATGAATGTTCCTTAATTTCTTTTTGTAGTTGTATAATTTGATTGGTGCATCGTACCTCTAATGCCCCACAATCATAATTCAAATCCGAAGTTCTTGTATCATTACTTTCCACTTGAACTGGGGTTGTTTTTTGTTTAAAACGTTCACGTATAGGTCCGCCGTTTATCTTACGAATTTTAAGCCACTCGTAATCCCTAAAAGATGTTAATAAAATTAACCTAGCAGTGCTGCTATCTTCAACCATACCTGAAACCTAAATAGTAACAGATGTCAGAAGCTACTTTTATCGTATCATTTTTCTCATCGTCCTTAAAGCATAGCGGATACCACGAACCGTTAATATTATGAATTACGATACCAGATCGTTTAAGAACTGGTCGTGAATCCGGATCGACAATTACGAAAGAGTTGTCATTTAGAGCAACTGGAAAACATAATTAATTTTTATGGAGAAAATAAAACGTGCAGATTAAGTTTTTAGAGTAGAAACAATTTCATTGCACAATTTATGCTTTATGTGGTTTTTTAATGTTCCATGTGTACATAAAAAATAATAAGTCCCACATGAAACAAACAGAATTCAATTTTTGCACTTTTGTCATAATAGAAATTTATGTCTTAAAAGCATCTAATTATTTAAGATGTCAAAGAAAATAAATAACTTGGGCTCTTTTTTAAAATTGTGTAAATTTACTTTTCATTGAATATTTATTTAGGTAATAAAATTTAAACAATTTTGTTTACTTTCTCAAGTATTGTTTTTATTTCAGAGAGCCATAATGCATTAAGGTTTTCTACGTAGGACGAAACTGTTGCCACCTGGTTATATTTCAACTACATTGAGTTATTTGAAGATTATTTCACAATTTTTAATTGACTTTAACTCTAGATCAAGAGTACCCAGCCCAAATCGGCTGGTAGCTTCAATAAAAATTTACTAAACATGATATTATAGAAACAGTAGTAACGATAAACTTTATAAAATGTTACAATACAAGTTGAAGATTAGAGAGAGTAATTTTTAAACTTTTTATAAAACAAGAAAATAATTTGCAAAATGTTATAAAAACATAAAGGTGCTACATAAAAGTAACATCATAATTGTCTTAAAAAAATCATAAAAAGTTGTAAAAAACGTTGTACAAAAATATATTAAAGCAATGTAAAAATAATATTAAACATATGTTAAAAAACGTTGTTAAAATGTTTTTTTAAAAAAAAAACTAAGAGAATTAAAAATAATGTTATTAATATTAATAAAAAATATGAAAAATTTATAAAGCACTTTTGTGCATCATTGATAAAATTTAAATATGTTGCTGTATGCATAGTACTTATGATCAACAATAAAATTGACAAATAGAAAATTTATTGATACTTAACTTTAATGGTAATTGTCATTTTGCTTTATCAAACTGTTTTATTTTTTTAATTATGATAAATTTTTAATATATTTATAGAAATTTACACATTTGTAAATTTCACAAAACTGAATATTTTGATTAATTTTCACAAATTTAAGAATTTAAACGAAGTTCTTGTAAAGCAAAATAATCCAGATTAACGATCATTTTCGCTATAAACTTTGGAAAAAATCTAAATTTTTTCGTTGAAAAAGTTTCTTTGTAAAACATTTTATTAAGAGTGTATTCGAAAAGTTAACTATTTTAGCAAAATATTTTATAACAGTTGATTGTCATGAAGCTTCACTTAAAAAATTTAAAATTTTAAGATCCCTTATTAAGAAGCTTTTTAATTAAAACTTTTTTCTCGCCAAGGAAATACTTCAAACTTATTTCTTAAACAATATGATGAATTGAATTGAACATAAGACGTTTATTTGATTATGCCAAACAGTTTTATCAACATTTTGAAAAAATATACACAAAAATAATTGATTTTGGTTGAGTTTTCGAGCGGAACTTAAATATAAAACCGGTTTATGAAATTATTTTGATAAATTTTAGTTAGGAAATGCTGCTGTCAAAGTATAATATGCTTACTTTTCTTGATAATTTAACTTTTAACAAGTCTATATTTAGACCGAGAGCTGGCTCGAAAACGTGCATTTTGAGGTGCAAGGCTAATTTTTTCAAAAATCGAAAGACCTCAAAAAACTAAAAAAGAATCCAGACAACTAGAAGGCAGGTCCGAGGCTGAGGGGTCGAAAAGCAAGGTTAAAAATGGCCACTTTGCACGCTAATATGCAAACAGAGTGCAAGAAAGATTCTTTCAAAAATCAAAAGACCCCAAAAACCTAAGACAAAATCCAGACAGCTAGAAGGCGAGCCTGAGACTAAGGGAGTGTCAGAAGGGATAGAAATTTCACAGATTTCCCATTTAAGCCCACAGAAAAAGGTGAAATTTTATGGTCTTTTGAATATTCATAGCCTAGCTTTTAGTAAGTTATATTTCAAAACGCCAAATTAACCAATAACAAAAATAAATAAACCACTATATAAAAGATACAATGGAAAGGGG
The DNA here is from genome assembly GCA_000281935.1 of Mengenilla moldrzyki. Classification (NCBI taxonomy): domain Eukaryota; kingdom Metazoa; phylum Arthropoda; class Insecta; order Strepsiptera; family Mengenillidae; genus Mengenilla; species Mengenilla moldrzyki. Next base: position 8,660 of record AGDA01017105.1, on the reverse strand, counting down.
TAAAATTGTAAGTTTTTTTAAGGGATTTTTTTACTTTTTCTTTCAAGCTATATGTTGACTTTTAACAGAAATGTATAACAAAAAGAAGTTAATTGTTGAAATTGGAAGGAGTAGGGGGTATTTCTCGAGTAAAGAAAAACATATTTTTTCAAGTTATATTTTAATAATTTATATATAGGTGATCTATAAAAATTTTGATAAAAATGTCAAATATGAAAAAATTAATCTTTTTTTTATTGTAAAGGTTTTTAAGCTTTTTAATCATAAAATGTGGAAAATGTTCCTTTCTTAATTTAATTCAAAATCTCTAGCGTACAAACTGTTTTGCAGCAAACATATCACCGTTACACGTGTTTTATAACTGTTATGCAGCAATGATATTGTTGCTATAAACTGGTTTGTAGGCTATACGAAAATACACTTACAACAATGCCACTCGTCTTCTTTGAACTCGCAATCAGCATACGAATTACATTTGTGATTACGTGGAATGCATTTCTTACTAAATGAGCATCTGAATTCGTCATCTTTGCAAAAATCTGAAGAAAAAAGAAAAAATTGTACATTGTATGCTTTTCACAGGTTGCTGAAAATATATGAATTTAAATAAATGTGTTGATTTACGGCAATTTTCGTTCAATTCGTCGGATAAATCATCACAGTCAATAACACCATCACAAATTGCTTTAGGGTATGAATTCAATAAATAATCTCGACAAGAACAGTTCATTTCATCTGAACCATCTTCACAATCGATTTTCCGGTCACATTTTTCACGTATTTTTATTGTTTGCTCGATGCTTGATTGCAATAAAACGCATTATTTTATGTATTTATTTTTAGTGAACATTTATAAAATCGATTTATTATAAAAATAAAATTCGCTTTAAATCACTTAAAGTGCTTATCTTGCCAGTGAAGTTTTTAAAATTATTCTCAAAACATTTATAATAAATAAGTTACTTTATCATTATCAAAAGCCAATTATAGTTCATAAAAAGCTGTTGTTAAAAACTACCCAACCATTGGTGGTTTACACTTGAATCTTTTTCGGGACGTCATTTCCCACCAGTGGGCCATGCTTCACCTACAAAGTATATCGAAATAAGAATGAACTTTTCCCGCCTCACATGAAAAAAATGTAAATATTCATCCCAGAATGAATGTGTTAAATAAAATAAATACCCTAGTGCGTAGAGTATCCGAGTTTGAATCTAGCCGACATCGATGGCCATATGATCCTCACCTAGCAGTGGCAACGAGAATGCGAAAGTGTGCCCAAGACCTAGCATCAATAAGCTGAGATTCCAGCAGTAGATTACTAAGAAAGCCAATTTTCCCTAGGTGTCGTGAGCAAACACTTTCGGCCACAGTGGCTCGGAATTACCACCAAATTGATAAATATATAAATGATAAATTGTTGTATTAAACTTCTAACCATAAATTATAATGTTTAATATATTTTATTTTATTTTAAAATTTTAAATTCAAATGTTATTAAAAATAATTAAATACGTATAATCGTTAATTTGTATAAAAACAGTTATTATGATGCAAATATGAATATTTTTTATTACATTTTAAAAGCTAACTTTTGGCATACTGAAAACTTTTTTATTTAAATCGGAAAAGTTTTAGTTGTTAATTATAGTGATTGTCACGAAAACGATTTATTTGAACTTGTAATTTGCGAATGCACTCCCTCTATAATTTGCCAGTTTAGTAAAACAATGATGCCGCTAAATACATAAGAGCGAAAAAATTTGTGCTTTGTAATAGCATTTTTTTAAACATCATCTTATGATACCAAAACAATAAACATTTCTTAAAAAAACAATTTTTTCATATATAATTTTACTTGTTATTCACAAGTAATTTTATTATGTGATAATGGTAAATAGAATTTGTGAAATTCATTGCTACTTTTTTTTGTTCTAAATGAATTAACTTAATATAAGTTGAAATAAATTTTAGTAATGATGTCCTTACTAATGCTGAAAACGTGTACTAGTTTTTATGCTTTTAATTACACATTTAATCTATTTTTATAATAAATCGTTGCTATACTGCCAAATCTTACTTAGTACATAGAAAGTTCTCACTTTCATTCTTCATGAACTCGGATATATTTATCTCACGTTTTTCTATCAAGAAGTGTCTCCGTTCTTCTTTTGGTGTGCTAGTGTCCATAGTCTGCTCATTGACATTTGAGCCCTTATCATCTGTATCATTCGGAGTCAACTTTTTTAATAACTCAACGTGATTAATTGCCGATTGTTTTCTGAGCATTAGTAGTTTATGGTCAAAGGCACAACCGAACTCATCGCTGCCATCTAAACAGTCAACAATACGGTCACACCTCTTGCGTCGTGGTAAGCACCGCCTATTCTTTACACAGTAAAACCCCGGACAGATTTTTAATGGTGTCTTCAGTCTTGTTGCATCTTCTAAATCTTTATTTAAATTTTATTATTTTTTATAGCCTTTTCCAACTTAATATAGTTAAGCTTTATTCCTTTAAAGTCCAGTTAAAATATATTTTTTGGAAATCTAGGGTTATAAAAGTTTCATATTATGGTAAAACCAACTCTAGTAATGGAAACTGAAATAAAGAAATATATATATAGTCTCTTATTTAGTGATTTAGTTTTTATTTTAGTTCAGTGGTCCCTTAACTTTTTTAGTTCATGGACCCTCTTTTAGTAATAACATTGAAACAAGTTATAGAATCCACTATGTAGCTAAGATGTATCATAGTTTTTTTACAAAAGGTATTACATAGCGCTCAGTACTTAAATAATATATTGCATTCACTGAAAACAATATTACAACATATTAAAAGAAAAAATTAAAAAAATTACGAAAAATTTTTGATAAATATTATAAAAACCTTATTGATTTTATCAAAAATGTTTATCGAGTTTACAAAATTAAATTTTAAAACATAAATTAGAAACATAAGTTAGAAACATATCTCTATTAATTATTTTCAATATTATAATTTAATAAAAAAAATTAGTTCAAAATTAAAAAAAAGTTTATAAACACCGGGACATATTTGTCTGTGCTTAAAACTCTAAAATCGGCACTACTTCATTTATCGTTAATCACTTTAATTTTTGCAATAATAAAAGGAATTTAAATTTTATTGCTTTAAATTAAACTTTACATGGGCATTTAAACTGTATTCAAGGACTCTTAAATCAATTTTAAATTTTCACAGATTTTTTAAATGATACTATGGACTTTTAGGAGTTCGTAGGGACCATGTTTGAAGTCACTATTTTAAATAATTGGTAGTTTTTTTATAATAAAATTGTTTTAATATTGAATATAAAAAATTAGGCACTCATTTGTAAGCCTTCCTAAAAGTGAATAAAGATATTCAAAACTTCAAAATGTTATTTCTCTCTAAGATGTTTAATGATATTAACGGAATGAAATTATATGATCATTGATGAATTGATTTTTTAAATGATTTCAAAGCTAGACCTTATTTATCCTATAATTCAAAATTTCAAAATAGAAAATAGTTTTTAAAATTACCATTAACATATAAAACATGTAGTCATTAACTTTCATTTTATATTATATATAATAAAAAATGTTCAAAAAATTATATAAATTTAATCAGTTAATTAATCATGAAACAAGTATGAAAAAATTTTTAAACTTTTGTATTAAAATATAAAAATTTACATATAATTTTTGAAAGATATTATTTCTGCTTACTTTTATTACAAAGTGAGTTCAAGGATACATAGTAATTAGTTTATAGGAAATTGTTTTAATTTATATGGAAGGTAAAAAGTTGTTTTAATTATCGTAGCGTTAATTTATATTAATTACAACACAAATGGCCTTAAATTTAAAATACAATTATATAAATAAAATTTATCAAAAGTTTCATCAAATTTTCTTGACGTGTAATTATAAGGTGTTTGCTTTTTGAAGACATGCAAAAACACACCATTAATTAGAAAATATCAACCAGTATACGTTTAACACTTCTTTGTGTGATTCTAATGATATAATAAATGAATTGTGATATGTTGTCGACATTTAAATTTAATTAAAAATAAATCTTATTTATCATTTTGAATAAAAAATAAAGCCCTAAAATTGTATGTAAGCAGCAAAATTGTGGTAGGGAATATAAAAGCAAGTTTTTTAAAGTGTCGAAAAAACATTAAAAAAGTTTAGTATTTAATTTTGTTTCTTCTTCAATAACATAACGTGTTGATAACGGCTTATATGTCGTTATATGCCCTCCATACTTAAAAAGACACCAATCAAAAACTACTGTGTAGAATTAATTGAAATTTTTCACACACAAGCCTTGTTATATCAGCGCTTAAAAAGTATAACGATTATGCGGCTTAAGTGTGAAGTTGAGATCAAAAAAATATAAAAATCCTCTGTTGAAAAAAACGAAGTTTTTTCCAGACAACCTAATACAATTATTACATTTTTACATGAAATCATAATTAAATCAAAGTTTTATATTTAATCTTAATCGAGTAAACTATCTATTTGCTCTTAGAACTTAATAAAGTAACTAAATAATTTAGTCACTGATATTTTGTTTTGCAATTCTAGTAAAAGTAACTGTTAAAGATCATCGGTATAAAGCTAACTCAATAATTAATAATGTGTAATTTACTAATAACTTCACTAATCCATTTGGAATACAGGGAAACTCTTGTATAGACACCGGGCTCATTAGGACGAGCACAACCTTCACCATGACTCACTACACCGGCCACAAACCAATGAGATGTTGAATAGGGAACCTTACATAATAGAGGGCCACCGCTATCGCCTTGACATGAATCTTTTCCGCCTTGCTCATAGCCTGCACACAATTCATTACCATCCATATCAATGCGATGTTTACAATGGTCTAAAATTGGTAATTCAACATGTCGCATGTGATCAGCTTAAAATATTTAAAATATTATTTCTGTTCGTTCGAATAGAATAGCTATTACGATCTGGCCCGTGCTCCTCTGTGGCACCCCAACCAACAGCGATACAAATACTGCCCGTTTTTGGATCGGATCCAAGTGATGGGAGACAAATTGGACGAACCCATCGGTTAAAATTAAATGCTTTTGAAATTTTTAACAGTGATAAGTCATTGTGCATCGATGTACGGTCGTATTGTTGGTGCTCAACCACTTCAACTACAATCCGGTTTTGTTCCTGTGGTGAAAATGAGAAACGGCGCAAAACACCTGCCTGAATTTCAAAGTAATGAATCCAAAATCTGTTGTAAACATGATTTTAAAATATTATTATTTCACGTATTTTTAACATTTGATTAAAATACATAAAATACAATTGTTAAGTTTAGGAAAATACATTAGTCATGCAGACCATTGGTTCCCAATTTGACTTCAACGGTTCATTGGAGGTCTCTGAAGTCATATAGTTTTTTCTGTGGGTAAAATTCGCTTGTTATTAACTGTGTGATGTAATTTAACTTACAAGGAAGGAGCCCCAAATGTTAGTTTCAAAATATGGTAAAATTGATTTTGATCGATTATATATGTTTTTAAAATCAACAGTATATATTGTTTACACTAAGGTCTTATTGAAGTGGAGTAGTAAAAATCTTGTTTTAAGTAATTCATTTTTAACAGTATAATAATCTCTACAAAAAATTATAGTAGAATTTCTAGGTATAACTATTTGTAATTATTTTCAAAAAAATCTAATTCTTACATTTTGTCAAATAAAATTATTTTTTATAAACATGTCTTTTTTTGTATAGAAAAGCATAATTAACATTTTATTCAACACTGTTTTCAATTTTTTTCCTTACTTACATTATGTGACATAAAATCAACGTCTGTTGTAATACTGTGTAGTGTATTTTTAAAATTCTGTTACTTTATTCAGTTTATTGACTCTTTATTAATACAATGTAAAAGTGTTTTAAATTTACTTCTCCATGCAATGGGCAGCACTCATGACCCAAAACTCGTTGACAATAACGCCACCACAGTGAAAAATGCCATCACGATATATAGCAACAACCCATGGCCAAGCAGCTAACTGACTAGTTTTTCCGCCCACTATTCGCTGCCAGTTCGTTTGTCTTTTTCGACGCCTGGTCAGTCGATGAATTGGAGTTTCATAAATGTCGTCATCTTCATCGAATTCTTCAGATTCGACGCGATTTAAATTTGTTTTCAAACGAAAAATACGCGAACCACAGTCAATTGTTGGACATATGACATGGGTCACGTTTTCAGTAGGACAATTCTTAACTAAAACAAGTTGATCACCTTCCAGATAAATAAAAGAGCCCCAGTATGGAAGTTGATCCTTTAAGTCAATATTGTTTATAACTGGATCACTATTTTTAAAGCAAATGTCTAACTTTAGAAAAAAGCTTTGCATATACTATTTTCTTAATAAAAATATAAATAAAATGTATAATTCTATATTCAAACCTGGTCTGATAGCCAATTTCACTGCGACAAATATCGACAGCTACTGCGAACTCCCAGTCTTTCGAAGATGCAGATGAACAAAATGGATACCACATACCCTTATAGTTAATATGCAAGTATCCAATCGACAACGATGCTGCGAACAAGTTGTGTTCAGCCAAAGTCTCTGCCAAAAGTGAGCAGTCTTTTTCATCCTTACCAGTTTTAGTGCAATGTACAATACCATCACATCGGAATTTACGATCAATGCATGTCGAATGAAATTTGCCAGTTCGACGTTTTAACAAGTGCCAGTCGTCACAACTGAAAGATGTTGAATTGCAGCCAGCACAACCGAGTTCATCGTCTCCATCTGGACAATCAAACAAGCCGTCGCAAACTCTACTAATATCCACTCGAAACCTACAGCTACAGTTATACTCGTCACGACCGTCAAAGCAATGTGTTACACCATCACATAATCCACTATTATTCAAGCACTTATCACTCTCATAAAATTGACGCTTTTCTTCATCACTTAGATGCAATCTACGAAAAGGTTCTTCTGACTCCCTTAAATCTTCAGTGGATTTTCCTCCTTGCTGCATAGATGTTCCATAAGTACGTGCTTTATCCATTGATTGGATCTGAGGCCAAAAATAATAATTCTGCACTACGGATGGTGTTATTTGCAAACTAGGCATTTGCTGCCTAGGTAGAATAGCATATGGAGAAATCCGAACTTGAGGCTTCAATATCTCTGATACTTTTTGTAATTGAACTGGCGACAAAACTGTAATATTTTTAGCAGCGTTTTGGTACTGATCAACCAAGCTATTATTACTAGTAGCAAATGCTTCATGATGAGAACAGTTGATTAATTTCACACCCTTAGATTCGTTTATGCCAATTAATTTGGCCATATTTTGTAAATAATTTACCAACTGGACACAACATTGTGCACTATTGACACAATCTGTTACTTTATCATGTATCATTTTTTGTATTTGGACATCACTCGTGTTTTTCTCAAAATCGGTATTGCGCTTTTGCCGCGCCAAATTAACAGAATTTTTTTCTGTAAATAAAAAGTTTAAAATTGCTTCTTAAAAAAAGTCTTACCATAATAGTTCATATAAATCAAAAGTGATACGAGGACAGAAATTAGTACAACAGCTACGAAGCTCATTAACTTTTGGCTCATTTTTAAACACATTTAACTTATTGCAATAATGCATATGAAAGTCTTAGTTACTGAATGGCGAGTAAGAGGTCTTTGTATGTGGTTCTATGATATCAGATCGCTTAAATATTCAAAGTGCAAAGTTTTATAAAATTGCCGAACGTTGCATTTTTTATAATATGTAACTTTACTCTTATTATAAAACAGCTTATTATTATAAAAAATCATTTATGTGTAAAAAAAATTAAGATTTTCACGTTCTTCTAATAGAAATTTAATTGAATACTCGAAAAAATGATAAATAGCAGTATTAAAAAAGACACTTGTGCTCTTAATTAAAGTAATCATTGTAATTTTATTCACAAATTAGTAAAATTAATTTTGGACTTTTGAATAAAATATTATATTAAAATCAAATTAGTGTTTTTGAAAACTAGTTAGAAATCAATACTCTATTAATATTGTGTGAATATGTTTAAGTTTGGAGTCTAAACATGGAACACAAGTTGTAAGTTATTATAAAAATTGAGTGTGAGTATTCAGTGAATCAAAAATAAGAGCTTAAATATATCTACGTAATAGAAAAAATGTTTAAAAGAACTAATGACATCTGAAAATAATTTAGGCATACGTTTAAATATAAGAAAAATTTAAAATCATCAATTTTTTATATTTCTTTGTGTAATGACTCTCTGTTTAAAAATATGAATTTTAGGAAAAGCAAGATGTGTTGTACGAGCGATATTGCTTGAATAAGGAGAAAAATTAACGTACATTGCACTTATATTTCGGTTTCTGTGAAGCAATAAATTTATTCTGTGGAGACGTTGCTCATTTTGTATTCAAACGAAAGTTTGAAAGCACTTTTTCAGTCTCAGTTTTCAATTTATAGAGAAACATTGAAGTGTAAATGTTACACTGAAAAAAAAAATGAAGAAAAACCGTTAAAAAAGTGATAAGAAATTAAAGATTTGCTGTTTGTAGTAACAAATGGTTAAAAATAACCAGATTTTCGTTTAAATCAACAAAAAGAGATT
>AGDA01017032.1:0-13751 GCA_000281935.1 Mengenilla moldrzyki | reverse complement strand
TTATTTAGATACTTATAAATAAGTAGTGCCTTTAAACTTTTAATTTACATGCTATGTTGCATTTAATTGTAACTTATTTTTACTTGTTTTTTAGTAAATTTCACTCTCTTTTCTCAACTTATTTTGTACTAATAGAACTTAATCCGAGTGTTTTTTAACGAATAAAAGCAGTAAATTGATTTCATTTTACGGTACTCTAAAAGTAGTTTCCTTTTACTTACTTCGGAAGATATATGATAGGATAAAATATCACCCTTTCGATACAAAAAGGACGCCATTTCCCTATTTTAATATATTAATTTTTGTACTCTAAAAGGAACGTTTTTGGCACCAAACTACCTTGAAAAAGGCACAAAATCGTGATAAAAGTAGTGTAAAAAGAGGAGGGAATTCTGTACGCGTATGTATATGCACATATGTGAAAGGATTCAGAATAATTGTAATTTCATAATTAAGAGGTTTGAAGTAAAAATAAAAAGTTTGATAATCCAAAAAAATTCTGTCAGTTCAAACTATCGTAATTCACGAGAAAGAGAACACAATTAATTATTTTCTTATATTATTTACAATTTATCCTTTCTGATGTCTGATCCATTAGATTCCGAACAATGTCATTATCATAATTAATAGCACATCTTTAACAAGGCTCATTATTAATACGGCTTTCTTTAACTTTAAATTCATTAAAACATTTAAAAATGGATGACATTATTTTAAAAAATGACTTTTTTTAAAACCTTACATGCATATTTGAAATCTAGGACTTTAGAGGAAACCCCATCTTTATTAGAAAAAAACAGTTAAAATTGAGAATACTACAACTTATCCTTAAGTCATATTATAGAAAAAAAGCACATTTTTTTTGTCAATTTTATGCATAAATTTGAAATCTGCGGCTTTTGTAAAAAATCACTAGTGTCCTTATCTTTGTTATTTTTTTTCAACAGTGTAATTTTTAAATAACAATATATGTATTTATTGTATATGATAAATTACTGTCGGAAACACAACGCGTTCCAAGTACTATCTTTGAACTTGTCAATATATAAGTGTAATTTTTAATAATTTATCAAACTTTATTTCTACAGGTCAAAAACATAATTAAAACGTTTTTACAATAATCAAGTTAAAATAATCACTGCACTCGGGCAAAGTGTGAGCGACAACGGAACAGTAATATAGCAAAACACAACATATTCAAAATATGACAAAAATATTCCGAATAAAAATTTGTTTTAAAACAAATACATCCGAAAGTATGCGGGATAATTTAATAATTAATAAAATTTCTGCCTCATACGATATTAACTTTAATGAATTAAATTTCACACTTAAATACATGCCCGCTAGCTCTGCACCAGGATGGGATGGTATGACCACTCGCGTAATTAAAGAACTATTTAGCGCACGTTCGAACATATTATTGTTGTTATATAATGCAATGTTAAAAGCTAGCTATTTACCGAATGCCTGGAAAATTTCTGTACTACGTTTGATCCCGAAACCAGGTAAGGCTAATTATCAACAAGTTAACGTATACCGTCCGATCTGTTTATTCCCGCGTGTATTGGTAAAATGTTCGAACAAAACGCTCAACGACGAACCCTAGTTTGGTTTCACGAAATGTTGATCTTCGGAAGATGCTCTGTTTGTATCTGTGAATTTCACGAAAGAAAACTTTAGACGCGTCCGTTACGTAGTTTGAGTCTCGCTCGATATTACCAACGCTTTCAATGTATGCCTCTGGGAAAAAGTTGTGGTCGCTTTACAAGAAAAAAATTGCCCTGAGAGCCCCTTTAGGATAGTTTGGTCCTATTCACTGATCGTAGGGTTCAACTTTCGTACACGAATGGCTCCTTATGTACCGTCGTGAGCAGCGGATGCTCTCAGGAATCTCTTGGGGGGCCGAGTTTTTAAACTCTCACCTATGGCGACCTCTTTGACGCTTTTCAGGCGTTCTGGGCCAACAGCGACATCGATAAGACCACTAAGCAACAGTACAAGCGAGACATAAAGCTTATGTGCTACGCTGATGATACAGCATTATTAGTGGCAGCAGATACAATACAAGAGTTTGAATACAGTGTTAACATTTCGCTGCGTATAATAGAAGACTGGCCTATTTTGAATGACACTGAATTTAATCCCAAGAAAACGCAGACTCGTTTAATAACGTATGTTTGCTTAATTTTGAAAAACCGTTAATAATACATTAATTGTGTTATTGATTAAAAATAAAAGCTTGTTAAAATTTTATTTGCTTTAATTTAATGTAAAAAAACATATATTATTTTCTTGTTACCTAATACAAAAAGCAAAAGGAAACAAAATAAAATACTAATTTACACATTCTTATTATTCGAATACACCTGACTGAAGTTTTAACGTAAAATTAACATTTTTCTGCCACTCATAAAGTTAATTCATGATTTAAGGAAGTTAGTATACGACTTCGTAGCAATAAAATTAGCCATGATAAAAAAACAATCATTTGTTGTCTCAATTACGGTATTTTCTGGATCATCTAAAGTAGTCCCTAAAATAAATTAATGAAACTCTTTCTACAAAAAATAAAAATCGGAATCACTAATATAAATTTACTTTTTTTTTAACATCTATTTCAGGATAAAATTTGTAATGTTAATGAAAAAAACATCTTGTATTTAAAACTTATTAGAATCTAAGCATTGATTTTATTTAAAAAAATTATAATAACAATCTAATACTTAAACTAATAATAATAAAAACAAAATTTTCAATCATAGACGAAACATGAATATTAGCGATTCCCAATTTTTCTTTCATTCAGTAGAGCAGAAGATTATTTGACCATTTATTTTAATTTTTTTACAGCAGAATATTGAATTTCTTATCCATGTTTTACAACAAAATCATCAAAGATCTGTAGTTTCTAACGTTTTGGATAGAAAGGTTTAAAATCTTTTTATTTCAAAACCGTACAAAATTAATCTATTATATTACATATAGCTAAACCTCAGATGTATTTCGTATAGCTAATCAAATTCGAATAGCCTAGTGTTTGTTTTTAAATACTAGAACTCAGTGCATCCAAATTTGTGTCTCATTTGTACCGACGGCCATAGCAATTTTTTCCCAGAAATGTCGGCAATTCAAGACTTCGCAGTAACAAAATTAATGAGGCGATTCTCCCTAGGTATCGCGGAGTAAACACCTTTGGTCATAATCGTTTGGTACTACAAGTAGTATTACGTCCAAGTGTGAAACTAAAAAATCTACTAGGTTAAGTCAAGTTTTATTTTTTTATACGGTAAGGCCAATCTATGAATAAAAGACTGTTGCATGCAGTTCGAGTCTAATTGTGCATACGTAAAACTAACGAGACTCAAGTAGCCTAATGATTGCCGTTCGACGTGAAATTCAGAAAACTTGGGTTTGAGTCTCTCCAGCGCTTATAGTCATATCCACATTACTTATAGGAGAGAACCGTTATTCAGAAGGTGTACATTTCATAAACAAAAAAAATTGAATAAAATTAAGTAATCCCCCTGAACGAATTATTATTCGAGTACGCGTATAACATGTACGATATAATTTTTGTATAAATTAATTGAAATTGAATAACATTATTAAATTGCAGAACCAAAAAAAGCTGAAATCTTTTAAAGCCTAAAATTTTCAATTTCACAAAAAGATTTCCTCATGCTTTAAGTTTTATTACTTTACTAATCTTTAGATTAAAATGGAATTTGAAAAAAAAATTATTTTTATCACTTCTGCTCTAAAGAAACGTAAAATTTAAACCTTGAATTTCAAACGCAGATTTTGAAAACAGTGTAATATTTGTCCTTTTCGTTGAAATTAAATTAATACATTTTAAATTTACTAGTACCTATATGAAACATTTATTAAAAAAATAAAGAAAAGTAATTAAAATTATACCTCTAATAAAAAACATAGGTGAAAATAGTTCAAAAAATACAAATGTAATGATAAGTTCTTAACGCTGCAAAGAGGATTATTGATATTATAATCAACAACCATACAAAGAAAATGATCAAAAACACGTCTGTTAAATCTACCATCGATTCTTATCCAAGGAGCCATTAATATAAATATTTTTGTTCTTTCACTGTAAAATAATAATTGTCATTATTTCATTAATTAAATTTTTGAGTGGGTTTATAGCTCTTATGACGTTTTTGTCACTGTAATTTCATTGCATGACAATGAAGTAAATAAGTTGCTTCTAGTAACGGGTTATTTATAAAGAAAAAAGTCTGTTATTATAATAAATAAATAAGTAAATAAATAAATGAACAAATAAATAAATAAATAAGTACAGTGGAACTCTGCAATTCGTCCGCCTCTTTACTTGTACAACTCATTATTCATACAACTTATTCAAGTAAAATTTAAATCGCCATTCGTACGTTTTTTCGCGATTCGGACTGCGTGCAAGCATGCGCCACTCAGTGCCACTTCTTACTACTCACTTTTCGTTGCTCCCCTGTATTAACCACTTTAAAAGTAAATCATCAAAGAAAAAAAAATCAAATAAGGAAATCAAAGAATTGTGTCTCTACTGGGAAAATATAGAGCACATTGTCCAAAAATGGCATTCAAGCACAACAGTGGCCAATAGAAGCGATAATATGATATAGAGAATTTTAAGAGTATTTAAAAAACAAAAAAATCAACATTGGAATTTTTTTGAAAAAGAAAAGGCAAAAAAAGAATAAAGGGAAAAATAATTTGAAGTTTTTAATATAAAAAGTGAGAGATGAGTAATTGTAATATGTAATTATAGTTTAAATAATAAAAATTATATTAAATAATTATATAATTGTACATTTTCTTCTTCTACTGTTCAACTGATCACTATAAATAAAGTGTTTGGAACTGATTAATGAAATTTACATTATATCTTATGAGAAAAACAATTTGCCATTAGTACAAATCGCTATTCGAACTGCCTGCTAGAACGAATTAGGTACGAATAGCGAGGTTATACTGTAATTAAAAAATAGATTAGAACTATTCGATTAGTCGGATTTTTTAAGATTTTTTAAAACTCCAAATGTGTGATAAGCTATATCAGTTGTAAATTTTTATTTTTTATACTTACATTTTATCACTGTCATAAGAATTCTTATCAATTTTTTCTCGTTCTAAACGAGTAATTCTAGTCGCTTCCATTATCCATGGCTTAGCATAATCTTTATGAACATAAACAATTTGATGAATTCCTGTTTTTAACACTACTTTAACATCATTAGCTAAATAATTTAACAAATTTTCCATATCAAGATGTGAAACCGTCGATTTATATTCGTTCTTTAAAAAAAATATATTATTTTTTCTCTTTCCAGAAAGAAGTAACTTACATAGATTTTACTAAATGTGGCACCATTGTGAAGGAACGATTTAATAAAAGACAATATTCTATCAATCACAATAAAGTTAATATTTTTATGGCTTTGAAAATTAGGAATTTTACTACTAGTAGATTCTTGAAAATTCTCAGTCATGGCGGAACTATTCATATACCGATTAAATTAAATATATATATAACCAAATTAAAAGATTCAAATAATTTTAAGATAATTTCTTCATCCCATTATAGCAGAAGTAGTCAACATGTGGGCCACAAAATTTTTGAAAATAATGCGCAAAGCTAATATTGAACAATTTGTATTTACATAAATTTATGCAAATCAAACAAATAAAAGGCTCTATATAAGCAACGGTAAGAAATTTCTATTAATTAATACATTCAAATTTACAACCAATAGTATGAAAATGCTAATATTCATGAATATAAGCATAGAAAAATTAACATTTTGGCGAGTTTCGTATCATTTTAACAGAATACAGAGGAATTTTGAGGTTTAAAATAAAGTTACAATTTTATCGGAAATAAATTATTTGGCCGATATTTTTGAACGCGTATAGATATAGGATATCGCGTCATTCAACTGTTTTCCAGTTTTTTCAATCAAATTCTTAAAAATCAGTCACACATAATGAAAAATTTGGTATAAATTTATTACTATTCGTTACTTATAATTCAGGCATTAAATCAAGCATTTCCGTAAAATATGTTGTATCTAAACTAAACAAAACTTGATTTAAGTCATCTAAAATATAATTTCAGATTAGTTTAAAAACAATTAAGTCATTTAGAGAAAACCTATTTCTTAAATATTTTAAAATTTAAAATATCAAATTGAGATCTAGATACATTTTATACAGTCACAGTGAATTTATGACTAAAAACACGCCTGAGAAGGAGCTTAAACTTTTTTAAAAATTAGTTGAATCTAGTAAATTAAAAAACATACTTTTTTAACACTAACGCTTGATTAAAACATATTTGCTGAATATCATTAAACACATTTAAAATTAAATCTTTGTTTAAAACATCAGATTTAACATCAACACTGTTTAATGACCAATTAAACGTTTCCTGAATATTAACGTCAGCAATGCCGTCTTTAAAATAAGTATCATCAATATTATTAAATAATAACTTAGGTATCTTTAATTCGGTTTTAACATCACAATCGATTTGAACGCATTTCATAAAAAATAAAGAAGAAAATTCATTGCTCATATCCCAATCAATAGCTGTGTTATTGCGAATACAGTTTAAAAATCTTTCCTGTGTTAAATGTAATCCATGGAAAAATTCCGGTGAATGGTGAATTTGTAATAAATTGCAAAATGTTTGAGATAATTTATATGGTAAATTAAAATTAGACATCGTTTTTTCATAATACACTAACTGCTGTCTTTTTAGCGAATCCAAAGCGTAATTTCTTACATTATCATAAGGTATCATTACATCATTAAGTTCGACATCAATATTAGTTTTATCTTGACTACTTAATAAAACGCTTAAAACAATCGAGCGAAATATATCACATTTAATATCATCGGTAGTCAGCTCACTATTAATTAAGTAAGATCCCATATCATCTCTTATTATGTTATAAGACTTGTCTAAATTTTTAATCGATTCAATGATACATTCTTTCGATACTATTTTATCAATAGATCCATACTTTTGATGCAGATATCTAAGTAATTCACCATACAAGGCTAAAATCTTCGGTAAATTATGTTTGCAATTTTCTAAAATGCTTCTGTCATAAAACTTCAAAACCAATTCCTGACTGCTCCTCAACTCGTTCAAAGCTTGATCATATTTAATCGCAAACGAAGTTCTTCGATTGATTAACATTGCTATTCGTTTCTTAAACGATGTTATACTTTTCTTCCGTAATCGAACCATGATAGAATTGCAAACGTTCTTCATAGCAACTCTTGAAATCCAATTCGAATAATGATCAAAGAAGAAATTAGCTGCTAAACAGCTCAATACTAATAAATTATCCTCAGCTTCTGTATATGTTATAATTTTAGTTGATACGGGCACGCGCTTAAAATGTGCGCTTTTAAAATTATTTCTCTTTTTAATTTGATTTGATTCTCTTTGCGTAATTACCGGTTTATGGACACTGATTAGTGGTTGTTTTTTGTACTTTGGTACTGAGTTAACTTCAATTGACCAATGACTACGCACATGAAAGCATAAAGACGAATCAAAACCCCCGATATTTAGTCCATCACCAATCAATTGACCATTATCGTTTCGTAGTACTTCATCATAGTTTTTCGGTACTGATACCTCTGAAATCTTTTTTTGGACATTATTCCTTTTGAAAATGTGTACAAAACTATCATTGTTGTATTCCTTCAATGAGTAAGTCATTAAACCAAGCCAATAACTACGTATATCCTCTACCGAATTCAAAGTAAAAGTTCTTATTTGTTTTTCACCATTTATGATCTCCTCATATGATAAATTTTTATTCAAGTAAATTACAAATTTTCCAATTTGTGATTTAACAAATTGCACGACACCGTGTAAGCACAATGTTTGAATTATAGCTAAACATCTATATTTAAATTTTATGTATGATTTCCCAAAAACAGCAATTCGTACTGCTGGTGAGCAGTCCTTAACAATGTAAAATCGTTTATAAGGATCTTTTAAATATTCCATCAGCTCTGACGATATATAATTAATCCGTATTATTTGTACAGCTAGTGATAATGGAAAACGATTTATCAAGTCATTTAGAAATATTAAATAGTTCATTTGTGCAGAGTACTTTGGTAAGGGTGTTATATATTTACGCCATAGTCGTAGACGATTTTCTTCGTTAATCGGTAACAGATCCGGTTTCAACTGAACATCTGTTTTCTCCTCATATACCAAATAATATAGCAATTCATGCATCAACTGATAACGCACAAATTTCGCTCTATAGCCATATTTTTTGGAAGCTTTTCGATCGAATATTAAGTTTGCTTTCAAAAAGCGCTTAACATTGGTTCTCTTAACGACATCATTTACCTTAAGTGAGTTGAAAACTTTAATTTTGTACTTTTCGATCTGAATTAAAAAAATCGATTGGTCTAATGTCACTTTTGGACTACAGTAGAATGTTAAAGAGTGCATTTTATTCGTAGTTAGTACGGTGAACTTCACATCAATTATTTGTATAAAGTGAGTTTCTGCTAATTTTGTTAAGCTTCTTTGAATTGTTTTCCGATCAATTGAATATTTTAATTTCATGGAACGAAATATGTCTAAAAAAGGTAAATAGCTCGTCACAATGTTATGCTCCTTTATATACGCTAAAATTGACATGACTCTGGATTTCAAAATATTTGTTTTACAGAATGATTCGAGAGCCTTTTTTCGACATTTAAATGATCCTAGTGACGGAAAATGTCGCACTGTGCAATCAATTTTAAGTCCATAGTTATCATCAATTATTTGCTTTACAACGTTCGCCGTTTCGCTAGGAGCCCATTCTGTGATATCGATATCCATGTGATCATTTTGAACTTCATTCACATTATCCAATTTTGATGAGAGAAATCTAAAAAAGAAAACATCTTTAAATACGCTAAAGTCATATTTAAATGTAAAATACGGCTTCCTTGTATTATTGTGTAAATCATAATTCTAAACTACTATACCGTAGCACTTTATGATGCCTCAAGATTTTTAAAGTATTCCGCCAATTTTTTGTGGCGAAATTGAATACTGAG
This sequence comes from Mengenilla moldrzyki, assembly GCA_000281935.1. Classification (NCBI taxonomy): domain Eukaryota; kingdom Metazoa; phylum Arthropoda; class Insecta; order Strepsiptera; family Mengenillidae; genus Mengenilla; species Mengenilla moldrzyki. The sequence continues at coordinate 4,643 of AGDA01017032.1, read as the reverse complement.
TTAATGAAATATATAAAATAAATATAACATAAATAATGTATTTTTTTTACGACCAAGCATAAATGAAGTTATCAAAAAACACCAAGCTTAAATTTCGCATTAAATTTACTTTGTAATTTCATTAAATAAATACTTCTTTTACTTTTTAAATAAATTTTATTGTAAATTTTACTGAAACTATAAACTCGCTTAACTGGTTAATTAACACTTTAAGCACCACGCAATTTTTTAGCGATTTTCCATTCAGGTCGCGCGCGCAGGTATCATAGTACAGAATGCTGTACTATCGGTTACTGATGACTGACGCAGCCTGAACGGAAAGATCGGTGTCAGTCACCGGTGACTGACGTGGTGCTTAAAGTGTTAAAGAAAAAATAAAAATTACTAAGTCACGCACACATCTAAGTCTTTATGAGTCAAAGTGTCAACAAATAAGTTGTTACAGTTATAATTAATAATATTTTTTCTCCCGAATAAACTAGTATATCGTACAACTTTGATAACCTAGTATTGAAAAAAGTAAGAAATGTAAATGAACATAAAATTACAAATGCTTTCGCTGTTTTCCTTCGTCTACTAATTTCACTGTTACTAATTTGTTTCTTTTCATTGCATTTAAAATAGCTCTTGATGTTAAAGGCACTAAACCGAAGAACTCGCAAATTTCCCGTTGAGAAGCTCCATCTAATTTTTCTTATGAATATAATCAAAAACTTGTGTGAAAATTGACTTATCAACATAGTTACAAGCTTGATTCAATTCTGTTAGTGGTATATATTCAGTCATATCATCAACATCTTCCTGATTTCGTAAAGTTATGAAATCAATTAAATCAAATTTCGGGTCCAGTAATTTTGCAACACGAATTTTTTTCTCCATTCCATCTTTTCTTCTCCATTCATTAACGCTAGCGTCGGGATAACAGTCGCGATAGTTAATTTGCTGTATTTAATAAATAACAAATTTTAAAAAGCCATTAAAATTGCAATCGCATAAAATATACCTCAGATGAAATAACTCGAGGTATATAATTGGCTTTGAAAAAAATGGTAATTTTCTCAAAGTCCCATTTCGCATGAAACTCTGATAAAGGAATCACCATATTTGGACTAGATTTTAAAGTATTTATCATTGTATTTAAAATTTCCAAATTTTTAGTCATGATAATTCTGTAAAATCGATTTAAATGATATAGCTTACAATTGACGTTTGATGTTAAAACGGGGTGCTTGTAATTTTGTCGACACACGAGCTTATGATCAATTAACTGTTTTGTGTAATAGCTAATAACTTTTGCGTCCTGTGAAATTGACAATAGCGATTCATAGCCAACTGAAGTTACACCATTATAACGTGCTCGACCAATTCGTTCTAGAGCACAATATACCGAATTTTGAAGCGCCATTACATTTAGACCACTAATGCCTTGTGATAGTACTTTACATCTAACTTCTTGACGAGCTACAATCACTAATTTCATATTATACCTAATAAGTTACAAAATAAGCCATTGTTTCCTTTGTATATTTGCACGGAAAATACTATATACTTTTCTTCAACTTGAGACAATCTTAAGTATTTAATTGTCTCCAATTCGATTAATTTTCTACTATAATATGATACACAAGATCCTTTAATATTGCGATCCTTGATTGGACAATGTGCATATACATCAGCAGATGACATCTTAAAAATATTTTTTTCAACTTTACATTTATGCTTAAAATTTAAGCTTAAATTGAGGCATCTAATATGCATAGATTTTAATCACATGAGCTTAAAATTAATTTATTTATTAAAATTGCTATCTTTTTAAATATTGTATTAAAAGAGTTTGCCAAAAGCAAATAACTGGTTTCTTATATTACTTCAATAACGAAACGTATATACACATACAGTACGTATAATCTATTCGCTAAATATACGTTATATACATTTAAATATAAACGCATAATTATATCTGGATAAGTTCTAGAAAAGTGGTTTCTAAAGAAGAAAACAATGGTCAATGGTGCTATTTAGGTCCATGGACCGGATCCGGTTCACAGAGAGCTTTAATCTGGCTTGCGGGCAAGTTGACATTAAATATGTACTTTTTATAAAATATCTAAAAAAAATTATAAATTATATATTGATAATTAAAATAAAAAATATTTACATTTTTTTTGCAAATCAATATTTTTAGTGACACTAACAATCTTGTAAGATTATACCGCGTTTTTCCGAAAATAAGACACTATCTTACTTATTTTTTGGTCCAAAATACGCGCTAGGGCTTAATTTCGGCGGAGAACCGAAATAAAAGTATATTTATAGTTTTTCATTTAATATTTATTATGTATTCAATTACAGTCATGTCACTTTCTTCTGGAACACGATAGGGCTAATTTTCAGAGGATATCTTATTTTCGAAAAACACGGTAGAACATAAAAAACTTAAAAATATTAAATACGGAGCTTTTAAATCGTCTAGGACAAATATACAATAAATTACTCAAAATTTTATAATAGAAAACAATAGTTTTCCAACAAATCGAATTTTAAGCTTAAATTTTAATTAGTTGAATAAAGAAACTACAAAACTATTTTCAGCATTATCTGAATCAGGTAATTTTAAACGATCATAAAGCACTAGTGGTTCACGATCCTCCAATAATTGATAAAACTCCACTTCATTTAAATGGCTGATTAATTGCCAAAAATATTCTTTTAGTGATCGAGGAATTTCACCAACTGAAAATCGAGCCTCTAAACGACACCAAAGTGCTACAGAAATATCAAATTTTATAAATTCATCCTAAAAAGAAGTTTACAACTTTGTAAAGTAATTCCATCCAGTCCTTCTAAGGCAATTTCATCGACCAACATTTCACAATAGTTAATCATTCTTTACGGACTAAGAAAAAACACTACAATATACAAAGCTTTAATAAACCACATGCAAAGTTTACCGGCGGTTAAATTTTTGATTTAGCGTCCACAGAGCAAATAAACTTTGAGCATCGCAGACTAGTACAGAACAACTCTCAGCGCGCTGTGCTGCAATTTGTAGCGCACGGCAAGCGCGCGCTCGTTTGCAACAGTTTAAAGTTGTTCTGTGCAGACTACGCAAATCTAATAGGAAGCATTACTACATAAAATGCAAATCTGGTCTCTTATGGGCACATAAATGCACTAATATTCGTGTTTGACTCTTCGAATATAACTCGAAAATAATGTATTCTAATAAAATGACAAAATAAAACGGAAATTTGTAATTAAAATTTTTAGTTATATTTATATGAGTATACAATGAAATAAACAAAAATAAAAATTATGAACTAAACAATCGGGAAAAAGGTCACTTCTGTAACGATTTGCAGTTTTCCTTTGCTGCAATCACAAGCTTTGAACTTTTATTCACTTGTTTCAGAACGGCATTCTCAATACTTTCTCGTCGTTGATTCGACAAATGTAGCTCATGTAAAATTTTTTCAATGATATTCTTGTCATGGATCAATTGCTTTTTTAACTCTGCATTTTGAATTTTCAGTTCCTCAACATCATCTGTAAAAAAAAGTTAATTCAATTTACTGAAATTTTTAATCGCTTAACTATTTTTTTCCCATTTTTATTTACATATGAGTAAAAACGATTTTCTGTTGCTGACAAAATAAAAATCCAATATGATAAACTAATTTTTACTGATAAGAAGCCAAATATGTTCTTAAATAAAAGTATAGTGAAGCAAAATTATCAAAATATATTTTAAATTATTTCAACAAATACCTGTAAAAAACCCACTTTTTGAAACTTAAAAAAAAATACCACACTCCATTAATCTAGAGCAATTTTAATTTTTTCAAATATTAGAGATAAAGTAATAAAGAATCAAAATCGCTAATCCCTTTTTTATCTTTATTGCCACTTCACTATAATGCTCACTATTTTATTTTTAATGTAATCGTGGTACTCACATATTTAATCTTAAAAGCACCACCATTACGTAGCAAAACTTTTAAAATTGGAAAATAGAATTATAGAGGGATTGTAATAAAGGCTGTAAAATGCATGTTACATTAAACCGACTGTACCTAATTTTTCCACATTAAAAATTAAAAAATTGTTAATCTACACGAAGAAAAAAATCCAATAAATAAAAATTTTAATTTATATATGAGTCTAGGTAAATTTTTTCGTGATTTAAGAAAAAAATTTTTAAAAACGTAAAAAATGCAATTCAAAGAAATTTTTTTGCTATTAAATTACATTTTTTTTCGGTTTAAGAAAAAGAACGATAAAATTTTATTCGGACAGAATTTTTTTTAAATTTAAAATAAAAATAAACTTATAGTTAGGATCTACTTTTTTTTTAAATATTTTTAGTAAAATTTATTCTCCGTATAAAATCGCTTATCAGAAAAAAAATTTTTGAGCTAGCATAAAAAATAAATCAAATATTGAACGTCAAAGTATTAACTTGCTTTTAAATATTTATTTCTACAAAATTTCTTTATTCAAATTTAATTCACTGTATTGTATGAAAATATTTAGTATGCACTTAATTCTATTTTTAAACGATAGATACGTTCACAAAAAATCATGTAAAAATATATTGGTGTAAAAAAACTCAATATAAACAACATCAAAAAATTCTTCACAGG
>AGDA01017030.1:0-15914 GCA_000281935.1 Mengenilla moldrzyki | reverse complement strand
AATTCAAAATAAAAAAACTTAATTGAAAAATTTTATTTAACCCTTCTAACACGTTCTTCACGGCACATTTTTCATTGTTTATTCGTCTATCGATGCTTATTTGTTTTATTGTATTTTTCGTTCACATGTGTACCACTGACGGTTTACGCAAAACAGAATATGGTAAAATCAACTTATATTATTAAATTATTTTCCCCATTTTTTATGGAATTTTAAAAAACATAAAAGTTAATTTAGATAAATGTTTAATACTTTTGAATGTTAATATAATTGATGCTCACGGTCATTTTATTATATTACACGAACGTCCCTTATTAGGCATGCTATACATAGTCGAAAGCGTAATTACATAATAAAACTGTTTACATTATTCTATTTTATTTATTCAAGTATACAAAGGGTATAAATTAAAATAATGACCCCATGTATGCCAAAAAATAATCAACGCATCCCAATATCACGTCTTTCGTTTATTAAATTTACCAACACTTTCTTTCACTTCTACCTCGGGCATCTTGAACTCTTCTTGTTTTTCTACAATATTCATTTTTTCCACATTCATTTCGGTCAACAATTTACCTTCATTTCGCTTCAATCTTTCGATTTCCTGGTCCTTTACCGAAATCGTTTCAAATGATTTTCGAATTTCTTCTTCTAACCAGAACAATTTTTGATTAGCACCTTCTCTTTTCTCTGTTTCCTCCGTCGAACTTTTTTCAGTCTCATTAGTCCAACTATGGCGATTTTTCGATTTCAATTTCTGCATACTTTCGTCTACTATACCCATTCGTTCTAGTGAAACTTGCCGATCGGGCTCTGACCAAGTCTCTGATTCCGAATAATCGGCACCGTTACGACTACGATTCTTCAAAAATTTCGTACTGAACATTGTTTGTTTCTTTAGAACGTCAAGCCTATCATTACGTATTTTTTTGCTTTCATCGATATTATTATCATTATCGGCTTCGTTATCGTTCCAAAAGTTACATCTAGTTTTCCCAAGTTCAGACTGATTCAAAACATCTAAAATTACACTGAATTGATTCATCGAAATAGAATCGGACAACTTTTTTGAAATATTTATGCTTTGTTCAGCAAACTGTTTAAGTGAATTATAGTCTTTTGCCGGTAACGATTTTTTCAAGCTTTTGTTTTTGATTAAATTGCTCATGAAATCAGCCATCTCCTCTAAATGCTCTATCAGTTTGAAGCAAATCTGCAATGCTTCATTTTTCTCATCGTCCTTTTCCCGTAGCAATTTGTTAAAATCAATAACCGAGACATTTTTCATATTGTTTATATTGTTTTGAAAGAACGGAAGATTTTGCGAAGCATTCAATTCAATTAAATTCGATCTTGAAATCTAAATAAAAAACGAAACAAAAATAAAAACTTAAAAATAAAGCTATTCTAAAACAAAAAAAAAAAAAACAATTCATTTAATTGTAAAAATAGACTACTATTTTCTGAATGATTTTTTTGCAAATTTAAACATGATATAAATTTCATTTTAGAAAAACAAGAATCGCATAAAACTGCCACGATAAAAATAATTCGTACCTCATTGAAGAGATTTTGCTGTGGTTCTGTTTCGCTATTAGACGATAACGCATCCACTTCCGAAAATATAATACCGCTATCATTCTTCTTCAATTTATTATTTCCGTCTTTACTATTCACTGATTTCAACAAGAATTCATAATTCTCAACTTTAGCACCTAATTCTTTTATTGTATCATCTCGTATTGCTATTGTGGACTTTAAGGCTTCCACATGAGTTTTAAGTAAATTATTCTCATTTGTACAAAAAGCGTATTTTTCACATTTTTCATTTAAACTTGTAATTTGTTCGTTTAGGACTTCGATTTGATTATCCTTTAAAGTTTCTATTTCATCACATTTACATTTCAATGATAAGATTTCGGTATTCTTTTTTTCAATTTCATTTTGTAGTCGACAATTTTCATCTTCGCGTTGTTTCAGTAGATTTAAATGATCCTCTGTGGCAGCCAAACGACTCCTTAACGTTTTATTCTCTTCATATAATTTATCACAATTCAGTTTTTGGTTTTCTAGAAGTGTTTTCAGTTCCGCAATTTCTGTTTCGTTAACATCTAAATCAACAGAAGTAATAATATTTTGTTTTGATTGTACTTCTTCGCTTTCTTTAATTAATCGCTGGCATTCTTCCTTCAATTTTCTATTTGTTTCCAGTAAATTTTCAATTGTTTTTTCATTATTTTTTTCAATTACAGAACGGTTATCTAATTCAATCATGGCTCGTCGTAATACTTCATTTTTTTCATTAATCATTCTAGTTTTTTCATCATTATCTTTCTATAAACGTGTTCAAAATACAATTTTGTAATAAGTTTTCAATGAATGAAACATAAAATTAATATTAAAATTGTTATAAACTCAACATTCATAATAATTAAAAAAAATTCAAATAATATTAGTGGTACGGGACCAAACTGACAACTATTTATTCTTAAACAAAATAATATTTCGTTTCGAGATATAAAAATAATGTTTGAGTCAGTAAAAACATTAATTTCTTCAGTTTCAAATAATCGTACATTTACGCTTAGATCGAACTGCATTTTCAGGAATGGAAATGTGACATTTCCATTCTCAGCTTTTCCAAATAGAACAAATAACATTTGCAATTCGATTCTGAATTTACATATGTAAACTAAAATTAAAAAATTAATTTTAGCTGAGTGTTAATTTCGATGTTAAATGTTGCTTTTTGCAACATTAGTACAAACAAATCAAAAAATTATTTAGCGTTATAAAAGTATATTATCATTCGTGGAAAGTAAATAATTTTCAATAAAACTTATCAACTATAATTCAAAAATTCACTCAATTTTCTACATGTATCTTAGAATGTTAAACTTTCAATTAAATCGTCAACGAGTAGTCCTTGGAAGCTGAAATTTAATAAATTTCTAAAATGAGGAACAATATGTGTAAAATGACAAAATGTAAAATACCTCACCTTTAGTTCTAATTTTAATTAATACTAGATTAAACGTTGGTTGTATATCTTTTTTTTACTGAAATCAGTCTTTTTGATAAGTAAATTTAAATACAATTTTGTTGTGAATTACTACCTTTTCAAACTTAAAAAATTGTTGTTGAGCTGGTGCCCCACCCCCCTAAAAATATCACAAGAAAAAAATCTTTTTTAAGCTCAAAAGAAAAGCATATCAAAATAAGACCCAAGAAGTAATAAACCAATCGAATTCCTGGTTTTTGGTCATCAGTTTACCACCGAAGCACCTTCACTCATGGTCCGAATATCGTGAACATTGAAAGTTTCCCCTAGCTATTGCAAGCCAAAAGAACTGAAAAAAACTAAAGTTTTTTTTTATTATCTTTAATACGTTTACATGTTAGTTCTATTTTGTATGTACATTTTCTGCATAAATATTTGGTACATCTAATACAAATATTATTAGATTTTTTTTTGCATGACCCAAACAACAAGATTTGCTATATTTAAATTTCGTACTGTTGTTCCTGGTAATAAAATTGTCTATAGTTTTCAATGCCGAGAAAATTAAATCCGGGTACTTCATTCTAAAATCGAACGGCAACCACTAGGTTATTCGAACCTTGCTAGTTACGGGTTTTTACAGTTTTGCTTTAACGACACACAACAGTACATCAAACAATGAATTGAATCTATTTAGTTCTTTTTGATAAGTTTTAAACCTAGTTTGGAAAATTCAAATCTATTAAGAAAACACACTTTCCCCAAGAATCAAAAGAACACGTCTTTTAATAAAGAGTACTATTTAAACGATTATTCATTTATATTAACTTATTTTATGAAGCGGATTATCATAGAAAAGATATACCACATTTAAAGATATTACAATAAAATTCTACATAAAATGACTGTAAATGTGTCTTCATTGCACCAAATAATGAAAAACTAATAAGTAGTAATTAAATTATAACCTTTGCGTGATTAAAATTTGTAAGCATTAAATCAAAAATGCGTCAATAAACAGTCTCCATAAATCTAGAGTTAAAATTTGAATCTCGTATTTTCTTTTACCGTCAATATAAAACTTATTTTTGAATTCAAATTTTGAATTAATTACTAAGTTCTTTAAATAAATTAGAAAATGCTTCTTGAATAAACTTTAAAATTAATATATAATCTAAGCCTAAATTTTTTATTGTGAGAAGAAAAAACGTTAAGTTTTTTATTCCTTAAAAAATTCAACGTAGTTAACACGTTAAATGCTACATAAGTCACCGGTTACTGACAGTACAGCATTTTGTACTATGATACCTGCGCGCGCGGCCTGAACGGAAAGTTGTTAAAAAACTGCGTGTCGCTTAACGTGTTAAATAATAATGTAATTGTAACGATATTAGAAAAAAATTGAAAATTAATAAAAACTCGAATATCAGAATGACTGAAGTGAACAAAATCCACCTTGTAGCGATCTGATCACATTACGAAATTCCTTCACAAATTATAACCACAAGCAAAGCCTGTGTATTAAGTTTAACATTAATCGAATTAGTAATTAGTAAATAGCTTTTAATAAAAACTGTCACCATGAAGTTTTAAGTTATTTGCTTTCGATGGATTAACACATCAAAGTTAATAAAACAAAAATTGAAGATTATTTTATAAATAATTCTTACATATTCTTTTAAGTTTAATTTTTTTACAGGGAGATAAAAATGACATAATTGTACTATTTAAAACGCCAATATTTAATATAATTAGAAATATTAAAAGAAAAATCGTTATGAACATAAGTTAATATTTAACTTTTTGAAAGTGACATCATACTTTGAAAATTAGATTAGTAATTGGGTCATACTAATGCAAGAATCTATGTTGCAACATTATTACTCAATTTATGAACACTGAAATAGTGTTGTTATATAAAGTTCATACTCCTCTTTTATTCAAAATTCATTTAATATTATTTGCAAAAATATCCAATTAGTTAAACAACGAACATACTACTTTTAGAAATCTCAGATTTGTAATTTAAACACAGTTTTTACCACTCTATATTACCGCTATATACTTTTGCGAGTGAAATTCTTAATGGATAGCATTTTTATATGCATTAAAAAGAATCTCTACAAATTTAAATGCAACTTGTTACTTAATAAAAATTATTTTGTAGAACAATATATACTTTTTATTTTTTGGTTTAAAGGCACTTAGAACTTATTCCACCAATTATTATTAAATTAGTTTTTAAAATATATATTGATGTAAGATTAGAAACAATGTATGTGTTCAATCACGGCTTTTCATAAGTTTATAACAATATTTGTGTAAGAATTAAGAATACTTTTAAATTTTCATTCAATTTTATTATATCTTCTTTGTCATAATAGTCAGCCTTGTTTAAGCGTTCTGTCAAGATAAATAACTGAACCTTTAAATCGAAATTATCTTTTTCTAATTCATCCACTTTCTGTCTTAAATCTGAACTGGAATAAATATTCAAATCTTTCTTTGCTGAATTCATGTTTACGTCCCGATCTAAAATACAAAAAAAAACAAACCATTAAACAAAGATCAATTAAAAAAACATGAAATTTTTTCCAAAAATAAATCATTTTATGAATCGTAATGTGAAAATAAGTAATAAGTGACACAACGTATGTTTGCATAAAAAACTAAAGTGATAATCGAAATGTGAACATAATTTGGAAAAAATATATGCTAATTTGAAATTCACTTACAATAATTTTCTATGCTTCGACTCTGAGGCTCAAATGGCGGTTCATTCGTTTCATCCGGAGTAAAAAAGCTAAAAAGAAAAATAACAGTGTAAAAAAAGCTTATTTCCTCAAAAACACTAATTTTTTGTCAATTTCTTTCTCATGACTTTTCCTCTAAACTTTTTTCCTCAGTATTTCGAATGAAAACAGACAGGAAGAAATCGTAAAGTTTAAAAATAATTTCAAACTACATCTTTTCCTTCATTAATAGAATATTAAGAGTGCAATACTTGAAGAAAACTTATTGTTCTAAATTTTACTAATTGGCTGTTTTTAAATAATGACCACATCAAATAAGTCGTTTTCAAACGTTTAAATAATAGTCACTAAATAAATATTGATTTGATGTCAGTATACTCGTTACAAAATATCTGTGAAACACAATTTTAAAAATAAACCGAAATAAGTGTTTCCAAAAATTTTAATTTTTCTTTATTACCGAAATTACGTAATTAAAATTATACCGAAAAACAAATTTTACAAGTCTTGCACTAATTGAAAGCGTTAAATTATTTCCTTGACGGTTAAACCAGTCTTTATTTTACCCAAATGTATGAGTTCTGAGAATGAAACGCATCAACTTATTCAAGCTCAATTTAACAAAGAAAATTACAGATTTTCTGAAAACAAATCTTTTTATAGATATGTTAAATTCGGAACACTTTTAATTAAATATTAATGATTAATCAAATTTTACATAACAAACACTATCGTGTGACAAGAAATTTTATTTTTTTATTGGGAAAAAAGACAATTGTTAAAAAACCTCTGAAGAGAAAGCTAACAGTTTTACCTGAAAACGAATTGTTAAAATCAAGTTTTGGTCAAAAAATTAGGGGAAATTTCAATTTTTAGCTTTTAGCAAACAAGCTGTTTTTGCGCAAATTATTTAAATAAGAATTTGCTAAATTAATGAAGGAAAACATATCAATGAAAATAATGAAATGTGCTATTTATATGAAATATCTCTATGAATTTATAAAATCTCTAAACTTATGAAATCAACAAATTTATATTATCACACTTACGGTTCGAAGATCAATTATATCAAGTGCACTAAATTGTTTGTATTCATGAAAACTAACTGCGTATTATTCTATTAAAAAATTAGCAAATTTGTTTCTAATTTTTTATTATTTTTTTTTTTTTTTTTTTAATTAAACCTATGAAGAAGTTTAAGGAACTAATACTGAAAATGTATGAATCTTCTGGCACCTTAGAGCTACTGCGCCATTTCATTCAAGTCCCATTTTCTGACCTCTTTTTCAAGATTTTGCGAATTTCGCTTCAGAATCATTTTCTCAATCATAAAATTAAATGCTGAAATCGACTATTTAAAAATAAATAAATGCCGCGTAATTACGGCGGTAACTTACCTTTCGGTTAAGTTCAACGTGAATTCTGAGTTCTCGTTTACTTTTTGACCAATATCACCCATTCTGAACAAGCTGACAATTCGATCAATTTTACACTAACAATAAATCGAAAGACTTTAATTAACGTTCAAAAAGTTCGTTAAATGTTGAACGTTTTTTTAAGCTATTGTTCAAACTGATTTTAAGTGTTTAAATCTTAACTATTTTCCACTAAAAATTTCGATGGATTCGTAGAGAAAAAAATCGATATGTCTATTTTAATAATTTTCTAAAATTTTGCGAAACAAATTTATTCGAATTTCTATGTCTAATTTACGCAGAAAATTATCGAATTCACTACCACCACTCAAGAAAGATTTTAAATTATGTACGGAAAAATGCACTCTATGATCCGTGACACGATCTTGCGGGAAGTTATATGTACGAATTTTCTCGTTACGATTCGACGAATGAACTTGCGATTTTCGCGATTCGCAAATTTCCATACGTCGATTTGCCACTTGATGCTCATAAATTAGAGCTCGCAATTTTTTCAATGCAGTGCTACGATTTTGAATTTGCGATCGCGATGTTTGACACTCAACTACAAAACCGGTTGGCAAATGCGTCAATCGAACCGCACTCTCAGTCTTGTTCACATGCTGACCACCGGCTCCGCTAGCTCTTTTCGTCTCAATTTTTAGGTCTTTATTATTAATGGTAACGTTAATTTCGCTCACTTGCGGTAAAATTATAATAGCTGCCTAAAAGTAACGAAATAAACATTAACAATTTATGTTAACCCTTTGCATTCGAATGATGATTCTTGATTACTACTCGGATAAATACAAAAACATTTCTGCTAACAAACAACTTTTAAAAGTGCCTGAATATTTTTAAGCTCTAAAAAGGACATATATATATATATATATATACTTTGAGATATTTCTGTTTCATTGACACATTCAGAAAACATTTGTATATTTTCAGTTAAAAAATTACTTGAATGTTTATTCTTAAAAATTAATTGAAATGTGCAGTTTCCAAACAGTGATGCATCTATGTAATTGCGCAGGTCGACTAGAACTCAAATGCAACTATTTATTTCGAATAGTTTCCTAAATGTATCAAAAAAATAAACATATCTCAAAGCGTAAATACCGTACTTTTCCGAAAACAAGACATCCTCTGAAAAATCACATGACTGTATTTGAATAAATAATAAATATTAAATGAAAAACTATAAATATACTTTTATTTTGACTCTCCACCGTAATCAAGCCCTAGCATGTATTTTGGGCCAAAAAAAAGTAAGACAATGTCTTATTTTTAGAAAACACGGTATGTTTCCTTCATAATTCAAGGCATTCAAGCAGCTTTAAATGTTGTTTGTTAATAGAGATAGAGCAACATAACGCTAAATAAATATATCTAATTGAAGTATGCAAATATCTATAATGTTAAAAGAAACATATTTAAAATGTTCTATACTCGATTGACCAGTTTCATCACAACAATGGGAATTATGTAACATATCGCATTTATATAACAGCAAAATTACTTAGATATTACAATAATATGTTTAGTGTTAACATTTTTTTTAATACAAAAATATTACAAAACACATCATATTTATTTTTAAAGTTATGTTAGAAATTTGTAACACTATGTTGTGAAGTGAACAAGACTAAAGGTAGAATTACAATGCTTGTTTATTCAAAAAAAGTTCTTCATTTTTGCAAGATGCAGGTAAAAATAAATATAATAAAAATATAAATGAAAATAAATTAGTTAATAAACTGCTGTTGGTAGTTTTTCATAATATGCAAATATACATTCCCTAATTAATTCTCGGAAAATTGCCCTTTATGATCCCGATGCCTCAACACACTAGCTTTATTTATAATAGTAACATAATTTTTTAATCTTCACTTCGTTATATAATGTTTACACAACTAAAGTTACGCATATAAATGATCAAGAAAATTGTTTCTATTTTTTTTTAATGTAAAGAGTTTCCCTGTTTGCCACACTATTATATAACAATGTTACAGCTTTAGGATCGTTGCACGAGGGTTTACTACCCGACTTGTTGTCCATTACATGTCAACCACGGTAAATCACGGAAATTCGGGAACTTGATGGCACAAGAATTAAACGACCGATTTTTAAAATTTTTACAAATTGAACGTTCAATTTATTAAAAGTTGATAAGAATAATTAGAAACAGAAAAATACAAAAATGAATTCAATTGATAATGAAGCATGGTGATAAACAAAAGAGTAAAGTGGAACATAATACAACATTATTAAAACACTTCATAAAACAAATATTATAGTTATCAAATAACGTAAAAGCGATGTTAATGAAACATTATGAGATAAATGTTATACGTCAAAAACATTTATCTAGCAGTGTTTTTTAGTATTATTTTAACGCTTTTGAGTAACTAGGAAATTAAGAGTTTTATAAAAATGTTTTAACACTGTTTTAATAGTCTGATACTTGTAGTCACGAAATAAACAGAAATAGACGACTAGTTTACCTGAACAAAAGAGGCACGAGCACACAGTGTTAATAAGTATCCTATTTGAGCAATTTGAGAATAAAAAATAAAAGTATTATTTTAGTCTTTTACACGTCAATGTTTAAAAGAAAGTAACAAATATTTTATAAATAGGATCCATATGTAATAGGCATTTTTCCCAAAATATAAAAGCATTTTTTTATAAAAAAAACTGTTTATAATCGTAAAAATCTAAAAAATAGATAATCAACTAAACCCAAAATAAGCTTCGTGATTATTTTAAATGTGTTAGTAGACGTTTTGGTCACTTTCTAATATAGAAAATACTTTTTTACGTCTATTGAGTAGAAAATATTATAATCTAACATATAATTTTATTGGTGTAAAATATAATAATCAAGCGATTTAACGCTCAAAAATTCAATGTTTCTAATTTATTGGAATTAAATACTGTCCTTTCTTAGAGCCGTGGGGGCTACTCAGGGCTGTAGGGGCTAATGAGCGCATCAGAAGGTGGTGGATAGCCGAACGTCCCATTGGGACAGCCTCGAATAAAATAAGAGGTCGCGGACCAACCCCCTTCCTCACTCCCAGTCTAAGGTGTAAAGCGATCCGTGCAGAGTGGCTGATTTCTATTCGGAGTGATGAGGACAACGGAGCCTCTAGGATACCGGGCGACCCCCTAGAGTAAGAGCCTTATATCATCATCACCGGGTCACTGACGATGCGGACCATAAGCTTACCCGGTGACTATCAGATTCATATGAATCTAAATAAAATGAAGGCAGATTAACTAATCAAACCTTCATATAAAAAAAACTTTCTAAAAAGCTTTTCTCGAAAGGAAACAATGATTTCCGGTCTTAAATGCAGGAATGTCATAAAAAAAAAGAAGCCAATGCTCTAAAGAGGAAGAAATTAGACTCTGAAAGCGGCGGTGTCACAAGTAGATGAGGCTGAAGATGGTTAGGGGAAAAAGAAACTTCAAGCCTCAAAATCCAGTCCCCTTCTTTCTTGTGATCACGTCTTACGATAGGAGAATCTATTAAAAGTATTCTCTTGTAGGAAGGAAAGCAGCAGCTTTTCGATTACTATTCCCACGATTTGGAATTGGTGAGACCCAGTACTGGGGAGACCTACAACCAAGTCGCTGTGAGTAGGGTTTTGAAAGTAATGCTCAGAGACTTTCTGGGCAGCTGTTTTTAACCTTGAGCATGTCCATCCTGGGACAGAAAAATTTCAGGGTGGCTGTTGCCAAGAAACACAATGGCTTTTGCTTGGATTTTTTGTATACATGTAATTGCTCCTTTGAACTACCGGCTTGCTAGAAGTACAATAAGCCAAATGGCTACAGTGCTAGGATACTAACCCCGCCTAGAAAGCATGGCTTATTATTTATTTATTTTAAATATTGTGCACTAAAAAATTGTACATAAATTTAATGAAAACTGTTATTGATTTAAAGAAAATATTAGAGTAAAAGTGTAAGTAACGTGAAAATCATTGTAAAAATTATAATGTTATATTCTTGTGTAAAAATTATAACAACTGTTAAAACGATTTTATAAACTGCTAACGTTGCAGCACCTAACACGTTTATTATTGAATCAGTACAGAGTTGTAATTAATTCATTTAAACAATCAAATGTGCATTAGATACAATAACACATTTCATTTAATCAGTGAAGTGAAATTAATAACAAAACTTTTTTAAATTATTTTTTTTCTCACTATGGTTGGGTTTTTTTAATACAATAATACCTCTGTATACAAGTGCCCTAATATACAAGTATTTTGAGACAAGAATCGCCAAGAAAACGATATTTTGCTTTACGATATGAGCAAGATTTGAGAAACGAGGAATCGCACACTACATTACTGCACGCGACACCAACATCTGGGCACATAATGGTGTCTTGTGAGACGTCCAATAGTTTACTCCATAGACTAGACCTCAGTCCATGTACATCAGGAGTGAAAAAGCCGGCCCTCTTGTTTACTTTATCCGGCCGTTGAAAAAGTTCACATGTATTTTTTTAACATACTTTACGCCATCTTATTACAATCAAAAATTTCCTAATACCATTATCTGTCAATAACTACCAAATTTATTTGCCAAAATTCTTTAAAATGATACTTATAGTGTTTTTGTCAAAAAAATCTTGAGCAAGATAAAAATCCATCCAAAACATTCGCCTGTGTACAGCGTACAAAGTAATGTTTTCCGGGCCAAAAGAAATTTTGAAAATGCCATTTTGGCCCGCGCTTAAAAGTATTTGCCCACCCTTGGTGTTTTCAAAACGTTTTTGATAAGTTAGTTTCCTAATTTTTTCTTGTTGTATGTTTGGCCTTTCAATTAATTTTAATGGGAAAATTGCTTTTGAATACGAGCAATATGGCATACTCGCATGTCGAGCTACCACTGCATAATACAGTTTGTAATTAGCATATATGCACGGATAAAAAATTCTACTAAACGGCTTTAAAAAGTATACTTCATTTTTGCGAATTTAGTATCAATTTACAGACTGTTACATATAAGTTTTATAGAATGAAGTATAAGTTTTACTAGTCCAAATTTTAAGTAGAATTTTCTATCGGTGTTATTTAACTTTGAAAAAAAATTGAACCGAATTAAATTAAGAAAAAATATCAACTTGAATCTCCAATGGATACTAACCGTGCTTGTATGGATACGGCCGGCTTTTTCAGTTTTCGGTATCCGTTGAACACGATGAACACCACATTCATGTTGCAATAAATCAAAGCACGTTGGTCATTAATCAGTAATGAAGCGTGCCGAACTCCGGCTCCGCATTCAGCTTCATAATCGAAATCCGCGATTTCGAAATCAAAGCCTTTATAGATACAAAAGTTTTTATACATTTGGAACAAATCGTTTGTGAAATGCATCGCTTCTAAACCGCCAACGCCGGATTTAACTTCCAATACAATTCCATTAATAACGTTATTATATGATTTAGGCAACAACGCAGAGATCAAATTTTCTTCGATTTGCTGTAAATTTTCCTGGTAGACTTCAGACTCTTTTTTAAGCATTTCTCTCATTTGTAAATCTTTAGTTGTTGCAAGTTCTTTTAAACTAATCAAATTCGTTTCATTTTCTTCATATTCTTTTAAGAGTTCCATAACAGGCTGCAAATAATTCAATCGATTGCTAAACGATGATGTATTTTTTATTGCTTCATACTCAGCTTTAAGTTCACTTAAATATTTTTGCACCGATTCACTCTTGACTTTAAATTTACTAAAATTTACACAAAATCTTCGCAATATTAGACGAAATAACATAATTATTCTACTTGTTAAAAAAACCGAATTCACTATCAAGTCTGTGCAAACTATTTAAATTTAAAAATTGGAAAACTAAATTTCTTATTTTTTTGTTATATTCCTGTGCTTAGCATGACTTCTGACCATCTGCGTAAAAAATAGTTGGTACATACCACCAAATACTTTGTTATGACTTCACGTCTATGGCCACTGAGGTTATTACAAACCAAACGCTTGACTATGTTATATTCATAATATTCACTATAGGGATATTAGGGATCTCCTTTTTTGGAAAATTTTTAAATTTATAACCCTGTAACTCAAAAGTGCGTAAAACATATGTTGGTAGAGTATTAGTTTCAAAGCATTTTTAAAACGAAAAATATCATTTTTCATTATTGAAATTTATATTTTTTTAAAAAATTGTAGTTTCAGTGCATTGAAAAAACATAAGCGTAAATATATAAAGATATGCATATAGTTATTACAAATTTTGACGAAGTAAATAATGTTTTCAATTATTTTTATAACAACGTTTTTTATGTTTCTATCAACTAGGAAATTAACAATAGTTTTACAGCATTTATGGCTCACAGGGATGCCAATATTAAAATTTGTTTTTTAAAAATTAGATATCCCATATCTCATTAAGATCATGGTTTAATAAAATATGAAAATAATGTTTAAAAATGTCTTACTCACTATTAAGTACTAGTACTCAACTAAGTATATAATTTTCACAATAAAAATTTTAATCCTTTCTAAATAATTAAAATATTGTAAATCTCCTGATACAAAATAAGCATATTTGTTCGTGATTGTTAAAATTAATATAACTGCTTTTTTATGTGGATCGATATTCTGCAAAATATATTTTGCAGGCAACTATAAACATTTCATGAATTGTTATTAGTTAAAAAAATTGTTTCGATTGGTCAGCACATCTCCACACTGATTGATGAGGTCAAGTTCAGAATTGTAGGAGAACGGTGGGTATAATGGGACACATTTTTTAAGCCGCAGTAGAATAAGCACCTAAATTTAAAGAGCGAAAATTTATAATTACTTCAATAGTAGTAATCTGTGGTTACATTATTCTGAAAAAATAATAACTATAGTTTAATAGTTTCTAAGTTATTAGTGGTTTCCCAAAAAATTCAATATCCCGAATTAGACGAATGTTCGGGTAATTTGGGACACATGTAATTGACTAATATATTTTTGAACATGAATGAAACAAATTGGATTCGTCACGAATATCTTCATTGTTATGAAATAGAAAAGTTACAACAAAAATTTATGTTATATGAGTTCCTTTATTTACAAATAAAAAATGAATCTGTTGTTTCCACACCTTTCAAATGAACTGCCAATTTGCATTCAGTATAATTAATGAAATTATTATAGTTTAAATTTTTGAGGTATTACTTTCGATCAAATTAGACAAAAATCTTCATTTGCTGATGATTATGAAGTCTTTTTTGCCTTGTTCACACGTCCCAAATTAGACCCTAGGTAGTATATTTCAAAGTCACCAGCCATTGGAGAAAACAAAATCCAATAATAATATAAGAAAAAGTGCTTTTGTCAAATCATAAAGGAACATTATATAAATTGTAAACATACACAAGGATTGTGAAAAATTAAGTGATTTTTGAAAAATAAGTGAGTAATTGAAAGAAAAATAAACTTTCAAAAGTGTCAAAAATTACTTTTTATTTTTGGATCCTAAATATTTATTTATTTTTTTTCATAGTAATGCATATTAAAAAAATTATACCATTGGCATGACATACATACCCTATTAAAAATTAAATTTGCTTTAAATAGTGAATGTAAAATTAGGGTGTCCGTAATTACCCAACGTTCCCCTACTTAAAAACATTGTTAGATTTTCAGGCATACACTTTAAATTAAAGTAAATTGTTTAATTTTAGATTTGCAGGCCAATTTCAAAACCATTGAAATCGACTGACTGACGTGTTGGCCACTCCTCATATATAGATTTTGTGAACTCATTCAATGAACTTTACGTGATTTCGTTAGATACTCTAAACGTTGTTGGTATTATTACAATTGTTCAGATTTAATAAAATATCACAAATAGTTGGTAATTTTAGAATTTGAGGTTAGCTGTTAAACACGATTGTAGTATTCTTTTTACGATGAACTTAGCGTCCTGATCCATTATCCTGATTTGCAGCTAATTCCATAAAAATAACTGATTTTTACTAACGATCAAAGCACATGTATTTTAAGATTATTTTTGCACATAATTGTTTCCGTGCCAAAAATTGTTTTTGGCATATAAGTTATAATAACATATAATTATAAAATAGAAAATAAAACAATTTTGTACGAGCAAGTAAACATTTGACATATAAAGACTAGATTTGTTGAAAAATTTTGTTAACGAGAACAAAGAACTGAATCAAACTTATTTAAAATATTATATAAAATTAACAATCAAGACTGAGATTCAAAAGTAACAACATTATTTCACACTCCAACAAAACCGTAGACTTCTAAAACTCTAATTTCAAAGTCACCAGATGAACACAAAGGTGGATTATTGAAAGTTTTGCAATAATCTGTTTTTCCATAACGAATGTTTTCATCCAACCATATTGCTTGGCCTTCACTATTTTTTTTTTTTTGATTAATGTTTTAAATAATTATAATTATACAGATAAAGAAACTTTCAAAAATTCAGTTAGCAAAACACGTGTAAGATGAACTTATTTCTAATAAATGAGTTATAGCAGTGTTTCTCAACCTTTTTTCACTCGTGACCCCCTAAAGAAAATGCTTGCATGTGTGGCCCATTTTTCATTTGTAAAAAATGCATTAATTTTTTAGTATAATATAAAAAGTATTTACAAGATGAAAGTGTGCAATATAAAAAAGTGTTCTAATTCTCATAAAATTTCTCAAAATTCTCATAAAAAATTTTTATTCA